>BQNB010009493.1:0-86660 GCA_026074375.1 Tanacetum coccineum | reverse complement strand
TTCTTTATCTCTTAAGTCCGGTCGAACAAACACCCCTATATATTTTTTTTTTTTTACACAAAAACCTTTAATTTTTGATATTTTTATAAAAACCTTTATTTATTTTAGCAAACCCTTTTAAATTAAACTAACTTAAATAACTATAAATAAATTTCATTTCTAATCATTTTTTTTACTTATTACCACTAAAATTCATCTAACTAAATTTCTAAACTCGCGAATTCCTATTATCCAAATAAGTATACATATACATATATACATATAAATACGTACACACATAAAATTTTACCATCATTTTCATTGTCACTAAAATGTGAAAATAATAAAATATCCATAGCAACCATAACTTTAATCACCATGAGACGATCACGCTCAATGGATTTGTAACCAACTCGCATAAGATCACATAAACACATAATTACTATAACACATAATGAAACTCAAATCAATACTAACGGTTGACTAACCTGCTCAAAGCACAGTTGTCACATCCTCCAGCCTTCTTGACCTTCTTAAGTGTATCGGTTTTTTGTTCTTGGATGGGGTCTTTTGACTTTTACTAGTAGAGCAAGTTTGTTTGTGGGTGTCAGATGTGCTAGAGGATTCGAGAGAGAATCGATCGGAAAATCCTTTGGCCAGTGACATGGCCGGAGCTTCCTTGTCGGAATCAGCATAGGCAAGTTTTCTTGGTGTGGCTTTTATCTTGGCTTGCTGGTCATGTTCTTTGATCATGGTTCTTAATACATCAATGTTTTCTTTTATGAAGGCCGGAGAAGGAGAATGGGTTTTTGCGTTTGTAGGACTGGTTCTGTGGGCCCCCTATGGGTTTTCGTTCCTTCGTCCCTTGTCGTCGCTCCCTAAAATTCCTCCTCCATAGGTTTCGAGTCAACCATGCCTTCTTTGGTTTTTCTTTTTTGGGTAGATTGGGATGCCGGGTCCCACATAAGGTTCCAAATGTTGATGTAAATTTACGTAGGCTACTTGCGCTTGGTAAAAGTGACCTCAGCCGTGAGAAATGTCGAGTTCAGCTTGGTTCCTCCGGAGCTTGGTCCTTCGTCTCCTAGCTGAAAGTAAGAAAGAGCACCATTAGCTCGTCTCGAGGTGTGAATCCGAGACCAACTCCGACGTAAGAGTAAGTATGGTGGTATGAGATAAATGCGGAGAATATAAAGTATGGTCCGGAGTAGGTGTTGTGTGTATCGTCTTGGGGAAATGAGCCCTCCCTTTATACTATTTGGGATTCACTACAAGACATGATCATGGGGCTCTCTCTTGGTACAAACTGACAGCCTTGTGTCATACCAAGGACTGTGGTCTTTCGTGAGGACTGTACCTTTTGTCGGACTATTCCTTAGGTGCCGATGCGCTAGGACAGAGCTAATAACTTCGGACCTGATATGTCCTTCGACATACCAGCTTCTCCGGAATTATAGTGGTGACTCCGGACCTGGCTTGTCCTTCAACAAGTCAGCATCTCCGGAGCGTTTGTTTAGTTCAGCCCGTGTTAGTTTGACAGAAGCATCTAAGCCAGATTTATCCTTCGGATGTTCCGGGGGAGACTATACCTCATCACATGGCGAAAAGAAGCTTCTGAGATTGTAGAGATGATTAGCATACGAACATGGGCATCGTTGGAGATCCAAATTGGATAATTGGGATTTTCCTTTGGAAAAGTGGCACCATCGGTAACGGATAAGGTTTTTGATGGACATAGTATTGAACCATATACATAACCCATCAAATTATTTGTGATGAAGAATGGTTCAATCATAGTTTTCCGATAATCATAATTTGTGGGTGAAAGGGTAAAAGCGAACTTACGAGAGTTGTGAGCCGTTTTATTGACTGTGGTGAAAACTGAAATCATAGCCATAGTAATATTCCTCTTTTTTTTGTTTCTGACGACGGCGGCAACGACGAGGGGATGAGGAGTGGATCTGTGGATCAGATCGCTGATTGGATCTGATGTTGGTGGGGTTGTTGTGGCGGCTGAAAAGTGACCGGAATTGTGCCAGAAAAAAAAGGGTTGTTTAGGGTTTTGACTCTGATACCATATAAAACCTCAAAGAATATATATTATTGTAATTATAATTGTGATTTGTACATTAGATTGTATGTGTATTTATACTAATGTCATGGCTTAAAGATTAAGCAACTAACACATAACCTAATAGGTACGACCCATTTATATAATTGAACCGACCCATCTAATCTAGTTTGGTCTACCAGTGGGGAACACATACCACTAGACCATAAGGCCTTGGGTTATAAAGTATATAAATTAAAATAATTATGTGCATCTTTAGTTATTTAAACGAGCACTGATTGTGATGCGTAACTCGTATGTTTAATTTGCTTATACATATGTGTTAGTGACAAAAGTTCCATAAGGAACAAGTTCTAATCAAAGAACAAAAGAAGCAATCCTAGCCACTCATCTTATGTTCATCCAATGGCTAATATTCAACCATCAATTGGTTGTGGTGTTTTGCATAAGAAATTCCGTTACTTAGGAGTGATGGTGGGAGAGTGTATGTCTCGTCATAAAGCTTGGGATAGTACGGTGGATAAGTTAAGATCGCGCCTTTCCAAATGGAAGGTGAAAACCCTTTCTATAGGTGGAAGATTGACCCTTTTGAAAGCGGTTCTTGGCGCCTCACCTTTATATAATATGTCTATCTTCAAGGTTCCTAAAGGAATTCTGAACTCCATGGAAGCTTTACGTAGTAAGTTTTTTAATGGCATGGATCCTTCGACAAAAAAGATCACATGGGCTGCTTGGAATAAAGTTTTAGCGTCGAAGAATAACGGGGGCTTAGGTGTGTCTAGTTTTCATGCTCTTAATCGTGCTCTCCTCCTTAAATGGGTGTGGCGTTTTATTTCTCAAGATGGGTCGTTGTGGTTTCGTGTTATAAAAGCTCTGTATGGGACCTCGATTGACTCTCATCCGGTTAACTTATCGTCTAATTGGTGTTCTATTATTCGCGAGCTTCATTTATTGGTGGGAAAAGGCTTTCATTTTCTGGCTCATTGTAAAAAACGCATTGGAAATGGAAGTGATACATGTTTCTGGTATGATAGTTGGTTGGGGGATAAGCCCCTCAAGGATCTATTTCCTCGCTTGTTTGCGCTCGAATTGAATAAGGAGGTATCGGTTGCTGGTAAAGTGCAAGGTGTGGTGTCAAGTTCGTTCAGGCGTCCTGTGAGGGCCGGGTCCGAATATCAACAACTGGTGGATCTAAACTCTCTAATGGAGTCGGTGTCGCTTTCTCAATCTCTTGACAGATGGATTTGTGATTTATCTGGCGATGGGGAGTTCCGAGTGAAAGAGGTGCGTAATTTCATCGATAATCTTTTTCTTCCTTCTTATGCTGATGCAACGAGATGGGTGAAATGTATTCCTATCAAGATAAATGTCTTTGTTTGGGTTTTTGTTGCTCGACGTGATTTTCTTCCTACTAGAGTTAATATTTCTCGTAGAGGTATTTTATTGGAAATCATCTTCCGTGCCTTTAGGTTCATCTTCGGAGGAAATATTCATCTTGTTCTATATGGCTGCGGTTTGGTGAGAGCTTTTCCGTAAGATTATGTCGATGTTGGGAGTTAGATTGGCAGGGTTTTGTGTCATTTTCGGATTGGAACTCTAGGTTCTTCTTGAATTCGTTCTCTCGACCAAGTCAAGGCTTTGTTTGGAAGGTGTCTTCTGTTATTGCGTATTGTGGTTATTGGGGTTTTAGGAACCGGTCTATTTATGATGAGCGTCACCATGAAGATCGGATGTTGTTGATGATATCGTGTCTTGTCTAAATAAGATGAGTGGCTAGGATTGCTTCTTTTGTTCTTTGATTAGAACTTGTTCCTTATTGAACTCACCTCATGTGTTAGTAACTTGTTGAGGACAGCATGAGACCCGTTTATTCACAAACAAATAATTTATTGTCACGTTTATTAAGCAAATAATTAATCATATTTTTTAAGTCTTCCGATCATCTTACTATTTAAAAATAACAACGGTGCTTGGAAGTTGGAACAACTTTGTGAGTTAGTAGAAAGCTTTTATCTATAGTTTTCAAGATCACTCAAATGATGGTTTGGTTACTTGCACTAGACGTGGTCGTTTACCTACAACACCTATGACCCACCACTAAACAAAATAATGATGATTGCAACTCATGAAATTCATACAAGTATTCAAAAAATTATCATGAGAATAAAGAAAATGCTGAATAAAATCTCGTTGACTATTTTTAAAGAAAAAAATAATTGTGAGACTTAAAGAAAAGTGACTCATTAAGTATTTAATAAATATGTCGATAAATTATTGGTTTATAAAAAAGTAAGTTATTTGTTGTTTCCAACAGTATATTCTCAATGGTAAATTTGAGAAAAGCTAACAACCCCTTTTTCAATCGAGGATTTTAGTCAAAATCACAGCACAAGCCACATATATTATTTACAGAATCAACAAACACAATCTTCCGATCAAAATTCAAAATTCAAAATCCCTAATTCAAAATTCAATGGGGGCGATCAAAAATCCCTAATTCAAAAATCTCCTTTTCAATGGCGGCGATCAAACCCTTTTCCCAATCTTCCGATCTAATCCGATTCAAGGGAGGTGGTCACGTAGTTTGTTGGTTCTAGTATGGAGAAGGGTCATATACGTAAGTTAAAAACGCGTGAGGTGATTAATTACATGCTACTCAACTTTGCACGTTTGTTCAACTCTCCTTATTGTATTTCTCCACTTGGGCATAAAATTTATGGATTTTAGAGGTGGGAAGACCACATGAGGTGCGTAAACTGATGATTGACTTTTGAAGAGCAAAGCAGCTGTTCTAGAGAAAGTGTTTCGGAGGCTTCTTCTTCTTTCTTCTGACTTTCATGCGGGTGCAAACGCTGATTTTGACAAGTGCTTCTATCTATTTTAATTTTCCTACTACCCACGACTACGCCAGCCCCCCCCCCCACCCCTACCCCCACCCCCCCTAACCTCTACCCCCATTCGTCCTTTTCTATAGCAGTTACCTTGTAGACGTCCGGAGGTACTCTTTCTGATGTGTGCCCAAATATAGCCAAAAAATTTGTTCTTCGCCACGCTCAGATTTTTTCTTCTGTTGTTGCTCCCTCCCGTGTTAATCGAAGCTCCAAACAAATGCCCGGCCGGTGCCACGTTCACTTAACCATGGCTTCAGATGCATAGGTCTGGCTGCTAAGTTATAGCTTCCTGGAGCTTCTCTTTTAAATCTGTGATATTTGTTGAGTTGTCGATGCAAATATTTGCTCCGGTAAGGGTGATGGATAGGGCTTCCTCTTTAACCCTGGCATTTTATTTGGTTTTATATTGATCGTCCTTGATGTGTTTTCTATCTGTCTAACAAGGGTGGGAGAGAGGTGGCCGTTATTAGGCGGGAAGGATGCAACGGACCAAGGTTGTGGTCCCGTCACCTTGAATTCTGGTAGTACCCTTCTGTCCCCTTCCTTCGGTGACTGCGAGTCAGTCACGTTCTTTTCTTTTTTTGTCAGACTCAGGTAGATTAGGATGCTGGGTCCCACAGATGGCGCCAAATGTTGAGGTAAATTTACATAAGCTGCTTGGGCTTGGTAAAAAGCAGTGATGAATGTCGAGTTCAGCTGGGTTCCTCCGAAGCTTAGTCCCTCGTCTCCTAGCTGAAAATAAAAAAGAACACCGTTAGCTCGCCCCGGGGTGTGAATCCGAGATCAACTCCGATGTAAGAGTACGTATGGTGGTATGAGATAAATGCGGAGAATATAAAGTATGGTCCGAAGTAGGTGTTGTGTGTATCGTCTTGGGGAAATGAGCCCTCCCTTTATACTATTTAGGATTCACTACAAGACATAACCGTGGGGCTCTCTCTTGGTACGATCTGTCGGTTACGTGTCATTCCAAGGACAGTGGTCCTTCATGAGGACAGTACCTTTGTCGGAGTGTCTCTTAATACCGATGCATTAGGACGGAGCTAATGACTCCGGACCTGACGTGTCCTTCGACACACCAGCTTCTCCGAAGTTCTAATGATGGCTCTGGACCTGACGTGTCCTTCGACAAGTCAGCTTCTCTGGAGCATTTCTTTGGTTTTAGCCCATGCTAGTTTAGCAGCAATATCTAAGCTACTTTCTTAGTCTGGATGTTTCGGGGGAGACTATACCTTATCATGTCCCCCAGTCTAGTACGAATGTCATTTAGGCTTTCGTGCTAGACTCATCAATTTGTAATTAAGGACTGAGAATTTGTCTTCTACCTCTATTTTTTTACTGCTCTTGGAGGCGTGGCTCATCCAACTCCATTTGGTAAAAGCTAACGTGTCGTCATCATGTGGATCATTTTCCTTCATTATTTACTAGGGTTGCATCATGCTTACGTGGTAACGGTTGATTTTCCAGGAGCCACTATAAATAGCTTTCCTTTGTTTTTACATTTTTACTTTTTAATTTTTTACCCGTGCCGTTGCATCTCATTCTCTTTGCCTCAAGGTCCGATTGCTTGCCGCTGCATCTCCTTTTTTTGAAAGTAGGTACTTTCTCTCTCTTATTCTTCCCATTTTCCCGCCATGTCTAAAAATGATATGAAAGACCGTATCTGTGCCCTTTCTAAGAATGATTTAAAATATTTGGTGAAGACTTATCGTATACCACTAGATCTTCATCCTCGTTTGCCTGATCTCGGGTTTACCATGGATCGTCTTTCTGCTGATGTTATAGGCATTTATTCTGAGTTTCTTCGGTTTTTTGGCTTTTGTGTTCCTTTTTCGACATTTCTTTTATCCATGCTTAAATATTTCAAGGTGCATATTTCTCAGCTGGTCCTTTTAGGTTTGAATAAGGTGGTTTCATTTGAGGTTGTGTGCCGCGACTTAAATATTGTTCCCACCGTTACTTTGTTCTGTGTGTTTCAATGTCTTTGCAAACAATGGGATTGGTTTTCTTTCTCCAAACGTCGTAATACGGAGGACGTTTGTATGGATGATGGTCCTTCGAGCTTGAAGAAGTGGAAGAACAAGTTTTTCTTGATAGATCGTAGAACCATTCCGAACCATCTAACATGGAGACATTCTTGTTCATGTGTTTCGGATGATCTTTCTTCCGATGGCTATGACCGAAATGATGTGCAGCGATTATGTGCTCGCTTGATTCACCTTCGTGAGATGAGGGAGGAGGTGCTTGTTTATTCTGGATTGAGTTCTGTGTGGTTTAATAAAGAATGTGATCTGGTCTTCCGAAGGGTTGATGATAATGCTGGTAGGCTGGGGGGTTATAATTTCCATTCCTTGTTTATTGTTTTTTTTGCATGCGTTGACCGGTGTTTTGCCTTTTATGCAGAGATGATCATCTACGATTTTATGACTCTTCCTTCTTGGAGTGATGCTAAAATTGCTGAAGAATCCCATCATCTCTCTTTGTCACTGCTAGAGCGTGTTTCGTCGCATACTACTACACGAGCAACAGAAGGTGCTATTATTCTGTTGCCTACTCAAGATGAGATTGCTGCTTCTCTACCAGATTCTCGACTTGTCAAGAAGTCAAAGGGTCATTCTCATGCTAGCCAGCCATCGAAAAAGAGGAAGCTACAGAAAAAAGATTTGGAAGCTGGTTCTAGTGCTCTGGAGTTGGATCAGGCCGAAGGTACGAATGAAGCTGACCTAGCTGATTTATGTGTTGAGATTGAGGATAGCTTGGAGAGAGATGAAGGTGTTTCTATGATGGCTGTTTCGGCCCCTACACCGCGTCTTGGTAAGAGGTTGGGTGCTCCTCCTTCTATAGCTGTTGTGAGTGCTTCTGAACCATCCCGTGTTGGGACTTCAGCCCATGCTTCTACTTCTGGTCGTAGTCTTTCCCTTGGAGGTATGCTACTATTTCCTCCTCTTTTTTTTATTTTCTCCTAGTTTATGTTTTTGGCTAAGTTGTTTGTGGATTTTTAGGTGTTGTTGCTAGTGGTTGTGTTGGGAGGTCCGGGGCCGAGGTTATGCGGCGTCAGATGGATCTGCCGGATTGTTTGGCTCGTAGTGCTCTTGCTCGCGGTACTGAGTATGATCAAATTCCGTATGATGATTTTGGCACCGCTACTCGTGATGAAAAGATTGATTTGACACTGTTTCCTCTTGCTCCTGGTCCCTATCACATTCCTTATCCATATGAAGGTGTTTCCTCTCCTTTGTATACTAGAGAGGAGTGGAACAGAACCTATGCACCGAAACGTAGCATCTTGTGTAAGGATATTTTCAAGGATCCGGATGTATGCAGGAAGGCTTTGGATCGAACCATTACACCGGCTGAGCTTAGGAGGACTGAATCTTTGCTTCCACTGTAGTTGTAAAATCGTGTTAATGTCCTTAGTGCTCTGTTGGTTTCTCATGGTTATGAGTTGAATTCTCATTATGCCAACTTCATTTCATCTAAGGCTCATCTTCAGGAGAAGCTTGATAAGAAGAAAGGGGATGTTAAGTTGCTTCGTTCGGAGGTTACTTCCTTGGACAATAAGCTTGAGAACTTGCAAAGAGGTTATGATGCTTTGGGTCATGAGAATAGGGAGTTGCGTTCTCAGAGGGATGCTGCTTCTGAGGAGGTAAAGAAGCTGTCGTCTCAACTTACCGATGCTAAAGCTACTTCTGCAAGTTTATCAGAGGAACTAACCCAGACCGATGCTAAGTTATTAGAGCAAGCTCTTACTGTGAGAGACCTGCAGAATAAACTTGTCCTAGAGAAGTCCAAATCTCAAGGATACAAGGATGCTATGGATGGTTTAAGGGAGGAGGTTACTAAGTTTGTTGGTTCTAGTATGGAGAGTCATATTCGGAAGTTGTTATCGAGTGATGAATTTCATGCTGCTCTTGCTCGTGTTGCATCTCTTGGCATAAATTATGGTGTTGAGAGGGGGTTACACATAGGGCGTACCGATGTTGAGTTTGAAGCAGCTGTCTAGAAAGTTTCTGACTTTCATGCGGGTGCTAAGGCTGATTTTGACAAGGCTCTAGTTAATTTTCCTACTACCCCTTTTCCTTTTCTTAGCAAGGTTACTGTAGCGTCCGGAGGTACTCTTTCTGATGTGGCCCAGATATTGCCAGAAAAATTTGTTCGTTCGGCCACCTCAGTTTCTGTTGCTCCCTCCAGTGTTAATGAAGCTCCAAAACAAGTGCCTCCTTAACCATGCTTCTGATGATTCGGCTGCTAGTATTTAGATTGACCTTTATGTTTATTAGATTTTTCTAACTTTGTTGGATATGTAATGTTCCGAACACTTGGCGATGGTTTTGTTACTATCGCCTCTTTTGATGGTGTTTTATTTTGCACCCCTTGGGGCCGATTTATGTTATCCTGTGTCTTTGTCATTTCCTTTTATGTTGTGCCTAACTTGTTTATTTGTCCCATTTTTACATAGTACATTCATGTTTGTCCTTTGTATTTGTTTATTTCTGAAGACACGGCAATAGGTGCATACCCATGCAGAGTATTAGCCAACTCTTTGCGTTTTAAGCATACATACTTAGACAATTTTTATTAGAATCTATGTAGCTTGCATGATATTTCTCCATCCGATGTAGCTATTCATCGAAGAGCTTTCGTGGGAGGGGGAAGACTTTATGCTTCCTCCTTTCCACTAGCGAACTTATGTGTTTCTTTTTTTCACCCCTGTTGTTGCTTATTATTTCATCCGGAGGTAGCGAACCATCCGATGCATTTGTGTTTTCATGGATTCAAAAGTTGTTCTTTCATACCATCATAAAGATGTACATTAGATCCGTTGCTTCCGATGTAAAATACATGTTTTTTCGGAAGGTTTAGCAACAATTTTTTTCCTTTCCCTTACATCCTATTACATGTAATATTTCCTCAAATTACTAAAGTGCCATGTGCGTGGTATTTCTGCGCCTTCCATAGACCGAAGCTTGTAGGCACCCGTGCCATATGTTTCAACAACCTCGTATGGTCCTTCCCATTTTGGTCCAAGTTTGCCTGTGTTTTCTGCTTTTGATATCTTGTTTTTTCGAAGGACGAATTCTCCTACCTTGAATTGTTTATGATGGACTCGTTGATTGTAATACTTTTCCACTTGTTGTTTTCGTCTTGCTTCTCTGATTGTCGCTATCTCTCTCCGCTCTTCGAGCAGGTTTAAGTTCATCTTGAGTGCTTCCTCATTTTATTCTTCGGACCTCTGGATTGTTCTTCTTGTGGGGATGCCTATTTCTGCAGGTATGACTGCTTCGGTACCATATGCTAGACTAAATGGTGTTTCCCCGTTACTCATTTTGGGTGTTGTCCTCTGAGCCCACAACACATTTGGCAATTCCTCTACCCATGTTCCTCCTTCTTGATGTAGCCTTGTTTTGATTCCTTGCATTATTCTTCGATTACCCCTTTTCACAGCTCTATTTGCTTAAGGATGATATATCGATGTAGAGACAAGTTTTATTCCTAGTCCTTCTGCCCAAGACTTGAATGGGTCGTTAATCAACTGGGTTCCATTATCTGTTATGATGGTGGCTGGTATTCTGAACCTGCATACAATGTTATCAAATGCGAAGTTTTTGACATGTTTTCCTGTTATGCTAGTTATTGCCTTGACCTCTATCCATTTTGGTAAAATAATCAACAGCTACAATCAAGTACTTAATTTTTCCCGGAGCCTCGGGAAGAGGTCTAACAATGTCCATTCCCCATTTTCGGAAGGGCCACGCTGAAGTGTCGGAGATCATGTCATTTTTTGGCAGCTTCGGTACGGTGGCGTATACTTGACATGAGTCGCAGCTTGATATCTCATTATTGGCATCCCGATGCATGCCTGGCCAAAAGTATCCAGCATTCATAGCTTTATGGACTGCCCTCCTTAGTCCGTCACGCATTCCGCATGACCCCATGTGTATTTCCTTTATCAGATATTTGGCCTGCTACGGACCTATGGATCGGAGTAGTGTGATAACATCAGATATTTAATACTTTTTCATATCAAATTCCTACATTTATTGCATTACTTTATACATTTTGGTACTTAATTCGTTAATATTTTGTATTTTAGGTAATTTGGGCAATGGAACGGAAAAGATGCGGAAAAACGGTTTTTTATATCAAAATCCGCATTATTTATGTGTTACGCAGTAATTGACTAATTGGTTACGCCGTAACGTTGCTGACGAAGAAATTACGGCGTAAACATCTTTAGGGTTACGCCGTAATCAGTTATTTTTCACGAAGATTTGGATGCTTTGAAGAAAAGTCTATTTATTTTTATGTATGATTTTGGTTCTAAAGAGGATTTTGGTGTAACATCCATAGGTTACGCCGTAATCTTTTATTATGAAATTATATGGTTGCATTGACTATGGGTTAGGTGCAACGAGATTTTTAATTAGCCGGAAAAACAACAATAATTCCTAATGAAAGAATGACGCGTTATGAAGGTAACGGCGTAACTGTGTATTTGGTTACGCCGTAAAAACACAAGGACTAAAGCTGTGCAAAAGACATGAAGTTTCTATTATATTTACATACATGCCATAAAGATGAGGGGCCTAATTCACCAATAGACCAAATATTATCTTTAGTATATATATGATATCAAAAAGATCATTCTGAGATATCTTTTCGGTGGTATTGTCGACTAATAAGAAAAGTGGAGGAAAAAGGGTGAGCAACTAAGCTGCTTGCTTGGTTATAGGGCAAACCCTTCGGGGTTTGCCATGACGTTCGACTAGGGGATCGAGAGCATTAATTTGGCATAGTTTGTAATCATACTTCAACTTTTTATGGTCAATTTAATTTAATAATTATTTTGATTTAGCGGATCATGCGGTTTAATTGGTTGTTGATATGTTATTGATTGTGTTTTATTATTTGTTCTTGGCTTTTAATTATTTAATTATCTCATTGATTATTAAGTTATGATCTCGTTGTTTTATCGTTTTCTTTATTAATTTATATAGTGCACTTAGAAATCCTTGGACTCCCTGCTAGGTTTTGATATGAGGTTAAGTGTGCACTTAAGGTTTTAAGCGAGTGACAGAATAAAGCTTTGTGCACACGATTAATTGCAAAGTGACCAATACTTGTAGTTGTTCGACCTTGACCTATGAGGCGAGCCCTTAGCATTAATTCCTGGTTAGGAGTACGAGCTAATAAGGAGACCACCTGTTAGAATAAGCGTATCTTATAAGTTAAATTAAATCTTAATAAATGTATACTGAGAATAGGTTAATTCTCCATGCGAGTTCATTCCACTCAGTAGACATAAGTTAGGTTTCAACTACCCAATTGGACCTAATGATTTTAGTCCCCATTTAAGATTGCGACAAGACATTGCACTAGAGATCATAGTAATTAATTGCGTTCTTCCTTTCTAGTTGTCTACCACTATACCAATTCCCTTTTTGACAAGCTAGGCTTACCACCCAACAACTCCACAATAAATTCAACAACTCAAATCAAGCTTTATTTCCTGCTTTCTTAGGTAGAATAATAAAATCAATTAGACGATTAGAGACATAAACCGTTCTTTGGGTCGACACCCGTACTTATCAATCACTACACTATACACGATAGGGTACACTGCTCTTTAGTGCGTAGAAATAGTTAAGGTAGTTAGGGTTTTATAAATGTAAAACCTGACGTAGTTTTATTTAAAAGAAATTACGCATCAAGTTTTTGGCGCCGCTGTCGAGGAACGGTTTTTGTTGTTTTTGATTGTTTGATTGATATGTGTATGTTTGTTTGTGCTTGTATGTGTGCTTGAACCTTCTGTTCTTCTCCTTTTTCTGAGTGTTTGCATGATATGTTGTTACGGCGTAACCAGTTATATGGTTACGGCGTAACGTGTGTGAAAAATAAAAAAAATCCGTTTCAGACTTGGATATGGTATGACTTGGTAGTGCTTGTTATGGCATATTTGGGTCTGAAACACCAAAAATAGTTTGGGCATTGCTTGAACCTTAAATTTTTATTCCTGAGTCAAGTAATTACCATTGAATGTATGCTCCTCTTTTTGCTCAAGTTTTATTACACATTTAATGCACAGGTTTGTTAGTGTGCAGGATGTGTAATTATTTACAAGTTGAGGAGATGACATGAAGATTGGACATGTGTGGAGATGTCTAAGTAAGCCTGATGTGGAGGCTTGAGTCTAACGTAAAGACTCGGTTTAAAAGAAAAGTGCTACTCGGGAGACGACCCGACCTATCCTTTAGTTTAGCTCATTTAAATTTCTGCATCTTAGTTGGTTTGTATGTTTTTCACTTGTTTTTGCAGGTTCATCAACAAAGAGGATAAAATCGAGATCGGCTTGACCCGTAATTGTGTGGTGAATGTAGTTGTTGTAGCAGCAGTTACGGCGTAACACCTAAGGTTACGCCGTAACCACATCAATTACGGCGTAAACCTTTCCATGGTTACGCCGTAACAACTAAACTAAAATTTTCAAAGATTACAACTCAATTACGGCGTAACCACCAAGGTTACGTCGTAACCTCTTTCTGAAGATCTTAAAAATCAAGTTTTAAACATCTCAAAACCGTGTATATTAGTAAATGAACTGTTAGCCTTAAAATATGTCGGCTAATACGGAATTACATTAGTTTATATTAGCCAGACACGCAGGGACTAGAAATGTCAAGTGTAGTAAGTAGATCGTGTCCAGGGCTATATATATCCCCTCCATACTTCCATGGAGGGGTGAGGATTCATTTCACTTGTAATAAGGTGTGTGTTTCTCTCTCTAGAAAACACACATCTTTCCTTTCTCTCACTAAATAATATGGCTAAACATTTGTTCAATCCTCCCCGACCTCCGGATCATGTCTCTTGTTATGTGAATCTCTTGGGATAACAATTGGCATCAGAGCTGCAAGGGTGTAATGTATCATGTGTTTGTTGTTCATGTTTCGGTTACTGTTCATGTCAATATCCGGTTACTGTTCATCCATGTCCTCGTTACTGTTCATGTACTGCTCACGCGTTTACTGTTCATCATTTTTTTCCTTGTGAAAAATCATGAAAATGTTTATACTATGGTTGTTATAACATTAGTCTCATTCTTGTTTCATCATATGTATCTGCTGTTTCTTTTTGAGCTTAAAAGTCAAGTAATAAACTGGGTTTACCTATTTTTTGCTTGGTTGCGTTTTGATGTAAGAAAAAAAAAGTACAAAAAGTACAGGATTGGCAGGTTGCGATTTGGATGCTGATTGCGTTTTGTCTACAATATCGGATTGCGTTTTGGTGTTAGACTTTAGAACTTGGGCCTAGTATATCTTTTGAGGACCACAATAATGTGCATAACATCTAGTGTAATTTGGTGTAGCTGTGATAAAGGATAATTTTAAGATTAACCCCAAATAGCCATTCATGTTTGTTGTGTGTTATATTGCACTTTTCACTTGATTAGGTAAATCCCCTATTTAACCCTTGTTGCACTCATCTTTAGTGCAAGATACCCCTAGTACAACCTGCTGAGCCTTTCCTTTCATTTTGTAACCTGATATATGTTGTTTCGTTACATCTATCGCCTACCCTACCCTGTAGTTTCTTAGTCCATGATCAGGGAGTTACTGGTTAATTTTGGTTTCACTGGTAAAAGTCATGGGTTAGGATCGAGGGTATTTGAAGAAAAGACAGGTTTTGAAGAAAAGACGGCTTATGTATATATGTGTCTGTAATGTGATTCATTGTATCCTTGTCTTGCATAAAAAAAGAATAAAGAGCATGAAAGCAAGTGTTTATTAGTCAACTTATATGTCGTATAGTGATAGTATTTCCGCCTTGTCCAGCTGGCGATGATTCCGTCTTTCTAAACGGATAGTTCTTTCTCCTTTCTATTATAAGTCTATTTGTACAATGAGGGCATTGTACAACTCAAGTGGGGGGAAGGGAGATAGAAATGAGGTATTTGGTGAGATTATGTGCTAATTTAGCCCGAATTTTCAATTTTTTTTTAGCTGATTATAATCTTGATGAGGACGGCAGAGTTAATCGCATTGACATTATGATTTCATACGATTAGTTGTGTATCAAGATAGTCCCATTGACTATTGGCCCTTGTTTTTACCTTATGGGATTTGAATGCGACCAATGACGGGGAGATTACGGACTTAGGAAACTATTTGTTTTGTGTTTTTATTTAACAACAATTAAATGTGCATCTCATGTCTTTATCCTGCCCTATATTATTCTTCGTCCTAACCCGTTGTTAAACACGACGTGATTGTGATCAGTTTCACGCATCGTTATTCCGTCGTTACGGCCATGTATGTGTAATTCTGCTACCTGGGTTGGTGTGGTACTTTGGGTGGAAAGATTGGTTGAAGGTTTCATAACCCAGTATGCTTTTTTGATATGTAAACACCATTGCTGAGGGGGGTATGGGCTGATAATCCATTGCAAATACCTACTTATTGTCTTATCTTTGTTGTACAGACTGATTGCCCCCCCCAACAGTCACATCTTACTCAAATCCCTTATCCCCAACTCCCCACATACATAACCCCGCCCCTCAAGATACCCTTCGTCGTCTCAACTCTCACACTAATTCCAATGCAATCCACCATTACCTCACCATCCCGCGCACTATCTACAACAGCCTCCAATTAACAATATTTCCCTCACCATCATAAAACCCCATCACTCCCCAATAAACACTCCAACACCCCCCACACTCATCCCCCGCCTTCCCAACCTCATCAATCAAATTCTTCACATCCTCACAAACCAAAATAGCAGACACTCCAATCACCACCAATTCGAATTTGATATACAATCATACTACCCCATGCGAACCCCCACGACCCTCCTATAACTCTCCCATTAATTCTACGACCTACATCGCCAACAGAAACCAATCACCCCCCCACCTTCATCCACATCTCAACAAGCTCACCCAAAATTCCCGTCCATCTACCAACATCTAGGACTCTAGTGGTGAAGCTTTAGTATCCTGGCCAAGCTTATGATAGAATACTCGCCATGACTGAGCAGTTGAGTAGTGTCACCAAAATGAAACGCATAGATTAGTGAGAAAATGAGTGTGATTCGTTTTTCCTTTCGTGAGGTGCTCGGTTTAGAATTTTCTAGAATAAGTGATTTTTAATTAATATCTTCCTTAAAAAGAAATTGGGAGATATCTTGTGAGAAATTTTTAAAAGTTCCTACTTGAGGGCAAGTAGAAGTCAAGTGAGGGGATATTTGATAACATCAAATATTTAATACTTTTTCATATAAAATTCCCACATTTATTGCATTACTTTATATCATTTTGGTACTAATCGTTAATATTTTGTATTTTAGGTAATTTGGGCTCAAGTAGAACGAAAAAGATGCGGTAAAAATGGTTTTTTTTTAATATCAATAAATCCGCTATTATTCATGTGTTATGGCGTAATTGACTAATTGGTTACGCCATAACTTTACTGACGAAGAAATTACGGCGTAAACATCTTTAGGGTTACGCCGTAATCAGTTATTTTTCATGAAGATTTGGATGCTTTGAAGACAATCAATTTATTTAATATGAACATTTTATGCTAACGAGGATTTACGCAATACCTTAGTATGAGGAAATTTGGTATTTGCTATTTTGTACATACCTTTTACCTTGTAAAACAAACCCAAAAGACCAAAAACATATAAAAATGGCAAATATATGCTTGTTTTTGTGTTTGTGTATGTGCAGGTACATATATTAAAGAAATAAAAAAAATCAAAGCAAAAACGGACAAAGCCAAACACGAGAAGGAAAGAGTGCACAAGAGCTGGGAATTATCAAGCTATGGTCAACAAAAGTCAACCCTGGTTAACAATGGTCAACTCACAAAAGGACAAAACCCTTAAAACACCAAAACAGTCCCTATTGTTAAATCAAATTCACAAAAAAAATCCCTAAATGCATAACACCGTTAGTCCTTTTAATATAAAAGACTAACGGTCGTTAAATGTCAAATATAAACCCAAAAACCAAAAACATTTAACCAGCCCAAAACCCTTAAATAACCCAGTCAAACCCCCCTTTTTCACCGGGTCAAACAAAAGATATAAAGAAAAGGGCGCGGGAAAAAACAGTTTTACAATTCATTATCATCCCCATTTCACCCTGCTCAAAATTAACCCGCTTTAAGAACAATTAATCCCTTCTAGAAGCAAAAGACTGACACGTCTGACACTCAGGTGTCTACGTTGGCGATCCCGTGCTTTCTCATTGGCTGAAAAACATGTAATCAATCAAACGACTTAGATCAAAATTGGTTTTGACAGTTATTGATGAAGGGTTGAGATGAGAAGAGAGGGGAGCGTCCTTGGATCTAGAATCATCTTCTGAAGCCTATAAAAGGAGACTTAAACACCCTAAGAACAACTATGAGACTGAAACATATCGTAAATATAGCTTTTAGCTTGATACTTATTAATGCTTAAAAAAGGTACTATACATCCCTTAATTACCTTTTACACTTAATTGCAACCATACGTTTTCAATAAAAATCATTTCATTTAATATCAGTTGTTAATTCAAACTCATATCATAATTCTAATCTGATTAAAATACATCATAACTCTCTATAAGCTTCCTATAATGCTACTCTAAACTAATCATTATATTGTTATCATATTTTAAGCTTTTAAAAACTAACTGAGCTTTGTTCTAATTGCATTTATTAAACCTCTCCAAATTTACCTCAGCTTTGAAAATTGAACGGGAAACCATATACTTGATGTGTTTGCCAAGACCACACCAGCTTATCATAAGAAAAGCTGGAGATCTGAGATGATTAGCACATAAGAGCATTTAATAATAGCCTTGTTTTGTGCATATGTTTTCTGTAATTATTCATTATTACTATTATATAGCAATAATTTTTGCATTTTTAAGCTTAATCTGCTTATTATAGCTTATAGTTGTTTAATCTAGCTTAGTATTGCTTATCATGTTTGTTTAATGCTATTTGTATTAAGTTTGTAGTTTAGAATTCATTTTATAAGCTTCTGTCATAAAACAGTTAAAAACCATAAAAATTAACATTAGCTTGGGTACTTATTAATCCAACAAGCTTAACTATGTTATTGAAATTTGCATATTAGTTCTGTTTTTAGCAATATACTAATCTGGTAATAAAGCAAATAAATTACATGTGAACTAATTTTTAATAAGTTGAAAATGGGTTTAAGAGATTTAAAGGGGTGTTTGGCTCAAGGTAGTATTAACCTAAGTTAATAATGTCAAGAGACTCTTTACTCTTTAAATCAATTTTAAACTTCAAATTTGAGTTATAAAACAAGGAATTTAAGGTCTTTGTAGGTTATAATCAATGATTAAGAGAATCAGTTGGGACATAAGTTACAGTCTGATTTATGCATATTAAAAAGTTTAATTTTGTTCTAAAAACGTATTATCTATGTTATCATTTTGCTATTGATTTGGTATTAAAATGTTGTAGAAACCAAGCCTTAGGTCTGCACTAACTTGTTTTGAGTTTTTGGTCAAATTAGTGTCAACTGCATCAGCAGTTTAAACAGGTAAAAAGCCATTTTCAAGCTTAAATTCCAGCTAGCATAAGTAGGATTTAGCCTTTCAAATTTAGAACACGAGTAGCTTATAGGCCAAATTAGATAGGTTAGGGCTTATTTCAGTTTAAATAACTTATTTGACTATCTGTTTTTAAGCTTAAAATCAGCAATTTTTCTTTTTGAAAACCATAAAGAAAAATCAGTACATTCTAAGTCAAATAAGCAGTTTTCAAGCAGCTTTTTCATTAAGCATTTGATTTTCAAAATACTTTTCAAAAGTTATTTTAAGTAGCTTAATAGGTTCAAGTTAATAAAGTAAATAAGCCAAAAGTCCATAAGGATCCTTTAGCTTATTGAAATATAAGCTCAAAGATGCCCTAATGGACTGTTTGGTTAACAGTTTTTCAAAAAGTACTTATTGAGATTTTAGCTTATTAATTGTAGTTTTTAGCTTAATTCTTTCTTATATTTGTTAGATAGGTTAGTTATAAGTTGAATTTAGGCTTCTTAAAGGTAGGATTTATCTTTCCTTGGGTTCTTTTCCATTAATAAAGCATCCCAAAAACATAGAAAATAAGCATAAGTAGTCTTTTCATTTAACCTTTTCACTGCTTATTTGAATTTCAAAATGTCTTTTGTTTATTGTTTAGAGTAGCTCATAGGCCAGGCTTAAAGGTAGTATAAGCTAGATTTTCATAAGGATCCGTTTGATTGCTTAAAAATAAGCTCAAAGATGCCTGGTCAGGCTGTTTGATAACTGGTTTTGTAAAAAAATGCTTATTGATCTTTTTCAGCTTATGGTTTATTCTATTTGTTCATTTAATAGGCTTATAATTAGCTTATTAGTATGTATAGCTTATTTGATCTGGTTTGAGCTTATCTTAGCTTATTAGTATATTCAAGTTTTAAGAGAAAGTTTAAAAAGAGTTAAAGTGTTGTTTGTTTTAATAATAAGCTCTATTCAGCTTATTTAGTGACTTACAAAAAAGTTGTTTTCACAAAAGATTTTTGTTTTAAGCTTCTTTATAAGTTAGCTTTTTAAAGTTTTTGCAAAAAAGTTAAAAAAGGGAAGAGGGGAAATCCAGGGTGAGCAAGGCTCGAACCCTAGACCTCTACCATCCTCAACCTTTATAAACGCCTCAACACACACACCACTAACCAACTTGCCCTTGGGACTTTTACGTCCTAAGGTGCATATTCTATTCTTATAACAACTTTTTGGCTTATTATTTCTATAAGCACTTCGTGTGCTTTTGAGCTTTTTTCCTGGCTTATTTGTTTAAGCTCACTTAAAATTTTTAATTTTCTTGCATTCTTCACTGTTCAAACTATTTTTGATATTTTTCTTAGATTTTTAAATTAAAGTTTTATATTTTTCGTGAATTAATTTTGTTTTAAACTTTAAAAAATCATAAAAAATAGAAAAATAATCAAAAAAATAAAATTCTTTTTAATAAAATTTTCTTTTATCATATTATAGGTTTAGGATTTAAATTTACTTTCGTAGGGTTAAAATTTAAGTATTGCATTTGTTAAAGAACGGGATTTGATCCCCGTTCTCGTTTTCTTCATTTTTTACTTTACGTACCCTCGGTTTAGGATTTCCTTATCTTTTTCTTACAAGTTAGTAATTAGGATTAGGAGAAGTTTTAAAAAAAAATCATTTTAGGTTTAATTTAGGTTTTAAAAATGTCGCGTTCTTGCAATTCCCCGATAATCTTACTGCTTACATGTTTAAAATTGCTTAGGTCGTTAATTTTTCTTTATATGATTTAGTTCTTTTAATTGGTAGAAGTAATAATCAATTCAAATATTTGAAACCATTTCAAAACGCTGCGATCACGGACTAAACCGATTTCTCCAATTCGCACTATCTTACGAGGAAAAAACGACCCGGGATGTTTGTTTGAGACAACATTTGTAATAAGGTTTGGTCTCTTCTCGAACCCCTATGGAAAATATTTACTATACTAAATAGTGACCTAATCCTTATACCTAAAATATTACGTATAGCGTATCAGTCGGAATCAAATTTTTGGCGCCCGTTGTCGGGAAGTGTGTAAACTATATTCGAGTTTCCGTTCGAATATTAGTGTATTTGAAGAACCTTCCTCGTGAAGTTTTTTCCCGTTTGTGAATATATTAAAAATATAAAAAAATAACAAAAATTATATTACACTTCTATTTTCTTAAATTTTAAATATTAAAAATAACCATTATGTTAAATCGTTGTTACGGCTCACCTTTAATACGTGCTATAGGAAATTTATAGGCG
Source organism: Tanacetum coccineum (assembly GCA_026074375.1). Taxonomy (NCBI): domain Eukaryota; kingdom Viridiplantae; phylum Streptophyta; class Magnoliopsida; order Asterales; family Asteraceae; genus Tanacetum; species Tanacetum coccineum. Next base: position 65,890 of record BQNB010009493.1, on the reverse strand, counting down.
ATTTTATAACATCACCCAAAAGGAAAGGGGTATTCTAAATAGCGCCTCGCGTATACAACTCCACCCTTATCTTGTAAGTGTAATTTAAGAGAGCAACCGTGCACGTATTATTTTTTCGGTTATCCAAAAATATTTTCTTTCTTATTTTAATTTCTTTTCTCATATATTATTTTTAAAAATCTAAAATATTCTTCTTTATCCTCTTAAAAAAACCCCCCCCTTATTTTACATATTAATTCTTATCTACTTTATCCTCCTAATCCGTTAATTCATCGACATGTCCTTCTAATAACCATTTTGGGTTGCTCGTATTGTTGAGGTCCGTTAATTGTGGAAACTAGTCCGAGCTGTAGCAGTGTAAGATCCGAAAATGAGTTTGTCTATGACCCAAATCCTTATTCTTATAATGAAACACCGAACTTCTTCAACCAACCTCCACAAAACCAATACGAGACATACTCGTGTAAATTTTGTGGAGGGAACTCTCATCCGGGTTTCGATTGTCAAACAGGGAACACACTCGTCTTTGATCAGGGTCCCCTGTTACAATCAAACATTGATTTAACCAAAACCACTACATAATATTCCGATTCATCCACCAAACAATATACCTTTTGAAAATTATGGGAGTTTCTTCATGAGAATTTTCAGTGTCAACCGTTGAACCAAAATTTCTATGAACCTAATCATTGCTATAATTCTAATTTTTCTGGTTTTGACCAATATCAACCCCCACAGTTTCCTGTAATTCATTATCGTCCTCAAGCAACGGATATGGAAATGTTGTAAGATAGAGAAAACCTAATGGAAATTATTCAAGCCTTTTTAAAGGAGTATGATCATATACCTCCTGAAGAAAGTTGCAATTGCTATATTGCTAGCCATGATGAGAGATATCTTAAATAAGCAAGCTGTGGAAGAAGAGCAAAATAAACCTACAGTCATTGGCAAGAATGTGCTACTTAAATATTATGAAAGATTTGCAAATTCTATGGACTTCAACCAAAACGGCAGAGCAGTAGGAAACCGGCAGATCAAATGTTTTCTTCCGTAAATTGAATTTTCTTTATAGAAGATGATTATGTAGTTATACTAATAATATATAGGAAGCCTAAAGCCAATCTCACACCCGACTTACCCCTCGAGGAGCCCTGATAACACTCTAAGTATAGGGGACGACCATCTTAAACCACTATCCGAAAAACTGAAAAGTCTCTAGTGTGAGAACAAATGTCCCAATCCCAAGTGATTTAAGGTATATTATCCAAGATATTTGTGAGTGCCATTCTTGTAGATAAATGAATCATCTTGATGCCGAATGTTACTTATTAACTCTTGCTTATTCGAGATATTTCGATCACATCGCCTAATATTGATTTTCACTTCCCGTATGGCTTCGTCGGTGAACTCGATCTTATTGATCCAATTTTATCGGGAATTGATGAAGACGATTTTGATGAAGACATATTTTGATGAAGAAGAAGGAGCAATTGACAATGATATTCTTCAAATAGAGGACAAGATTCTTCGTGAGAAATTATTAAACGTCAATCTTCTCATTGATAAGATTGAAGCGTTGAATCTTATTCCTTCTATTCCTTTTGTGCTCGAAAATCCTTCCTCTTCTCCTATTCCCGTTGTGGATAGTGAATTTCTTATAGAGGAGGTTGATACATTTCTTGTTCCGGAAGACGAATACCATCTGGTATCAGAGAAGCGCTTTGATAAATGAAGGATATTATTTTTCTTAACGACTTACTTAACGATGATCCTATTCCCGAGTATGAGCGTTTTACCTTCGACATTGAGCCCGATGCACCCATGATAAACAATTTTGATAAGCTTAACGAAGACGAATGTTTTGACCCAGGGGGAGGTGAGATTAATGTTTCTCAAAATGTTGAAGATGACGATTCCTTCACATTTGTCTTTTGGACTTTTCTCCCGTATCTCACCTACCATGTGGATTCTCATTTACTTCTCTCCACCGGGAGTGAAGACACCATTTTTGACCCCGTCATCTCCACTTAGAGCCGGTGGCATCTCATCGGGATGGAACTTTCATGTGCTTTAATGTTTATCCAAACATTAATGAAAGCCCGATTGGAGATTATTCTTTATCCATTTGCTCCCCCATGGACAACTTAATTCGGGGTTGAGTCAAGCTCGTGACTCGGTTAACAAAAACAAGCGTTTCTATCTTCTTATCTATTTTCTAACAATTAATGTGAGGGGGTTTGCCTTTTCTCTTTTCTCGTGTTTCGTGTTTTGTTTGTGATGTTTGTCCAGGATTGCCTGGATTTTGAAGACTCTCGTGCTCGGTGTTTTGTCCATCGTTCACTCGCTCTTCAATCCTTCGCATGCTTATTTGTAATGATTCCGAAATCCCTAAATTTTAATCGAACTACGTTTATCTTTTAGCATACTTAAAGAAACGTGGCATTAGATTTGCGTAGAGACCTCTTTAATATCAAGATTAATAGCCATTGATATTAGTATGGGGTATCATCTCACATTTGAGGACAATGTGAAGGTTTTAGTATGAATGGAATCAACGATTTGATTTACCTTGCATCCGTTGTTCCTCAACGTAACCTGTTTTTATTATACCACCAAAAATATTTGGATTTGTGTAAAATAAGCCAAAATTTTTAAATTTTTTGTGCATGATTCAAGTGAAAAAAAGTGATAGAATGTTGGATCTCTCTAGTAATGATATAAGTGTTTGACCTAAAATAAGTACGAACCATGAAATAAAATTTTGATCCGTCCGTTTTTTATACCTAGCATTTTTTTTTCCTTTAACATATTTAAAAAATCGAGTTTGGTTTCTTCTCTAGTAATATGTAGGCTTATAAATTCCATTATGCGACATCGATTTATTAGAGATGAGATGTGTTGCTCAGTCTATTTTATGTTAAAGTGCCGATCCTTAATTCCTCTAGGCTAAGCATCTTGCGAGTCTCTTTCTAGAAAATGTCAAATTCAAGAACGAGATTAAATGAATAGTGGTTAATTATAAGTATGATATTAAACGTGGAATAGATGGTTTTCCTATCAATCTTCAAAGTATTAATTGTGGATTTTTCCCTCCCATTAGCTTGTTTCACATATATGCAAATTATTTAATAAAAAGGTTGTTTCCGTTTCAAATTTAATTAAAAGATAACTTTCCCCTTAGATTTGGAAGTCGATGTATTCGAAATTTTGCCTATTATAATGCATCACATGTTAATTTTGCTTACACTTATATACCTAAAAGATCCTTTAAGGGTAATGGTAATGAGTAGAGTTAATCATTTATTACTTTTTTTTTTGCCTTAAAAGGTAGCCTTAGGTATATGGCAAAAGTAGTACTGATCATGAATTAATTGTAACCTTAAAGGAGCCTTAGGTATATTGTACTTATAAAATTATTGATTTAAAAAATGTTCTTATTATTTGCCCTTAAAGAGCCTAGAGGGTAATATGGTTGTAAAAAAAATTACTTTATTAAGTCATAAAGAGCTAGGGTAATATACATGAATTAAGGAAAAGCAAAACAAAGCCAGAAAATTTCGTTCACTTCATCGGTTTTTCAAGGATAAGGGGTTGAAGCCAAAACGATTTATTTTCACAAACCGTGCCCACATTATTTTTGGATTAAAAATATACGAAACGAAGTCTTAAAGAGCCTTCGGTAATATGACATAATAAAATCTTGTATATACAAAATTAGGCGGGGAAGAAAAGTAATACATCAATTAGTTATTAATGAGTAGTGATTAGTATCATGACATTTATTTGACAAAGATCTTGTTTTTAACTTAGATATGTGAGAAATTGAAAGTTGGGGAACATGAATATATTTTGGCCTGTTCCATGATCTTAAGGTATTATCAAGAATAAAGACAGCACAATGAAGAAAGTGTTGAAAGAACTGTAAAGTAATGAAAAAGAAAAAATGGAAAAATATAAACAAGGAAAAAATGGGGCTTTTTCATAACAATAGAGTTTCTTAATCCTTTAGAAAGAATAGCACTTGCTACTACCTTTTGGGGTGAATAGTTTGGGGTATTTGGAATTTTTAGTTTAAAACGTGTATTTATTACATTGCGTGAGGACACAACAATACCTTAGTATGGGGGAATTTGGTGTGTGCTATTTTACACATACCTTTTACCTTGAAAAACGAACCCAAAAGACCAAAAACATAATAAAAATGGCAAATATATGCTTGTTTTTATGTTTGTATATGTGCAGGTACGGATATTAAAAAAATGGACATAATCAAAGCAAAAATGAACAAAGCCGAACACGAGACGGAAAAAGTGCACAAGAGCCGGGAATTATCAAGCTATGGTCAACAAAATTCAACCCTGGTCAACAATGGTCAACTCACAAAATGACAAAAACCTTGAAAATACCAAGAAAACCCTTATTGTTAAATTCATTTTCACCAAAAGTCCTAAATGAATAACACCGTTAGTCTTTTTAATATAAAGACTAACGGTCGTTAAGTCCTAACCCTTAACCCCTTTTAACCTTTAACAAGCCCAAAAGATTAACCGAGCCCAAGTCCACCCTTTTAACCTCGGGTCAAAATAGTCAAACAAAAACGTATAAAAAGAAAAGGGCGCGGGAAAAACCAGGTTTACTGTTCACGTCTTCCCCATTTCACCCTGCTCAAAATTAACTCGCTTTAAGAACAATTAATCCCTTCTAGAAGCAAAAGACTGACACGTCTGACACTCAGGTGTCCACGTTGGCGATCCCGTGCTTTCTCATTGGCTGAAAAATGTGTAATCAATCAAACGGCTTAGATCAAAATTGGTTTTGACAGTTATTGATGAAGGGTTGAGATGAGAAGAGAGGGGAGCGTCCTTGGATCTAGAATCATCTTCTAAAGCCTATAAAAGGAGAGCTTAATCACACAGAAAGAGACAACTAGGAGTAGGAGTAGCTTATAGTAGATTTAGCTTTTAGCTTGTACGTTTTTAGCTTATGTTCTTTAAATTCCATGTAATTTACCTTTTCAAGTATTGCAATCCTTTAAGTTTTCAATAAAATTCAGTTTCATTTAATTTCATGTTTTAATTCAAACTCTTCCTTAATGCAAATCTGTTTAAATACATCATAAGCTCTTAAAACTCCCATAATCAACTCTTTACTACTTTAAGATTTTTATTCTCAGTTAAGCTTTTAAAAGCTTAACTAAGCTTTGTTAATGCTTTATTACCTCTCTAAATTTACCTCAGCTTGAAATGGAAGGGAAACCAGATCTGGATGGGTTTCTAAGACCACACCAGCTTATCTTATGCTTATCATAAGTTAAGCTGGAGCTTGTTGATTAGCTCATAAGAGCATTTATAGGCTTTTGTTTGTGAAGAGGTTCTGTAAGTTTTTTATTTAAACTTTTTTTAGCTTTAATTTTGCGTTTTTTTAGCTTTAATCTCTGCTTATTGTTAGCTTATAAGTTTGTTTTAATCTAGCTTAGTATTGCTTATCATGTTTGTTTAATGCTATTTGTATTAAGTTTGTAGTTTAGAATTCATTTTATAAGCTTCTGTCATAAAACAGTTAAAAACCATAAAAATTAGCATTAGCTTGTAGCTTATTATTCCAGCTTATTTAGTTATTGAAATTTGCTTATTAGGTCTGTTTTTAGCTATATACTATCTGGTATTAAGAATTTATTACTTGGAACTAAGTTTTATAAGTTGAAAATGGGTTTAAGAGATTTAAAGGGGTGTTTGGCTCAAGGTAGTATTAACCTAAGTTAATAATGTCAAGAGACTCTTTACTCTTTAAATCAATTTTAAACTTCAAATTTGAGTTATAAAACAAGGAATTTAAGGTCTTTGTAGGTTTAATCAAGTTTATGAGAATCTGTGGTCATAAGTTCAGTCTGTTATGCATTTTTAAGTTTAATTTTGTTCTAACTGTTTTAGTTAATCATTTTGCTATTGATTTGGTGTTAAAATGTTGTAGAAACCAAGCCTTAGGTCTGCACTAACTTGTTTTGAGTTTTTGGTCATTTGGGGGGGGGGCAGGGGGGTGGGGGGGTCTAACTGCATCAGCATTTTAAAAACAGTTAAAAAGACCAATTCCAAAGCTAAATATTTCCACTAGCATAAGTAGGATTTAGCCTTTCAAATTTAGAACACGAGTAGCTTATAGGCCAAATTAGATAGGTTAGGGCTTATTTCAGTTTAAATAACTTATTTGACTATCTGTTTTTAAGCTTAAAATCAGCAATTTTTCTTTTTGAAAACCATAAAGAAAAATCAGTACATTCTGAGTCAAATAAGCAGTTTTCAAGCAGCTTTTTCATTAAGCATTTGATTTTCAAAATACTTTTCAAAAGTTATTTTAAGTAGCTTATAGGTCAAGTTATAAAGTAGAATAAGCCAACAGTCCATAAGGATCCTTTAGCTTATTGAAAAATAAGCTCAAAGATGCCCTAATGGACTATTTGGTTAACATTTTTTCAAAAAGTACTTATTGAGAATTTAGCTTATTGATTGTAGTTTTTAGTTTAATTCTTGCTTATATTTGTCTTTTGATATGTAGTTATATAAGTTGAATTTAGGTTTATTAAGGTTAGGAATTTAGCTAACCACTGTGTTTTCATTAAAAATCCAAAAAACATAGAAATTAAGCATAAGTTATCTTTTCCATTAACCTTTTCACGCTTTTTTTTATTTGAATTTCAAAATTCCTTATGTTTATTGTTTAGATTAGCTCATGAGGCCAGGCTAAAGGTATATAATCTATATTATCATAAGGTATCCGTTTGAGATAGCTTAAAACTAAGCTCAAAGATGCCTGGTCGGGCTGTTTGATAACTGGTTTTTAAAAAAATGCTTATTGATCTTTTTCAGCTTATGGTTTATTCTATTTGTTCATTTATAGCTTAGATTAGCTTATTAGGTTAGTTTTAGGTTAGTTATAGCTTATTTGATCTGGTTTGAGCTTATTAGTATATTCAAGTTTTAAGAGAAAGTTTAAAAAGAGTTAAAGTGTTGTCTGTTTTTATAATAAGCTCTATTCAACTTATTTAGTGACATACAAAAAAGTTGTTTTCACAAAAGATTTTTGTTTTAAGCTGCTTTATAAGTAGCTTTTATTTAAAATTTTTTATCAAAAAGTAAAAAAAGGGAGAGGGGAAACCATGGTTAGCAAGGCTCGAACCCTGGACCTCTACCCTCCTCAACCTTTATAAACGCCTCAACACACACACCACTAACCAACTTGCCCTTGGGACTTTTACGTCCTAAGGTGCATATTCTATTCTTATAACAACTTTTTGGCTTATTATTTCTATAAGCACTTCGTGTGCTTTTGAGCTTTTTCCTGGCTTATTTGTTTAAGCTCACTTAAAACTTTTAATTTTCTTGCTTTCTTCACAGTTCAAACTATTTTTGATATTTTTCCTAGATTTTTTAATTAAAGTTTTATATTTTTCGTGAATTAATTTTTTTTAAAACTTTAAAAAATCATAAAAAATAGAAAAATAATCAAAAAATAAAATTTTATTATTTATAAAAAAATTTCGTTTTATATATCATATTTTAAGGTGTTAGTGAGTTTAAATTACTTTCGTAGGTTAAAATTTAAGTATTTATTCATTTTTTTAAAGAACTTTGGGATTTGATCTCGCCGTTCCCCGGTCGGGTTTTTCCCCCCTTCATATTTTATACTTTACGCTTTGGAAACATTCTTTTCCCTTTCGGTCGTTATAAGGATTTCCTTTAGCTATTTCTCCCCTTATACAAGAAAGACCAAAGTCCAACTTACCCTAAACCGCACCCACACCAAAACTGTAAAACAAACTGAAAGACATAGACGCGCGTAATCAACCATATACCCGTTAATGATAGTGCTAACTAGTAAAAAAAAACTAAGTCGTAACTAAATTCTTTATATGATTTATGACAAATAAAATAATCATAATCAAAACACATCAAAAATTTTGAAACCATTTCAAAACGCGCGAACCACGGACCTAACTACCGTATACGCATTCTCACTTCCGTTCGACAGAAAAACATCCGGTAGGGATATTTTGAGACAAACTTTTGGTTAATAAAGATTGTTTCCGATTCCCTACAGAAAAAATTACTATACAATAGATTGCACATAATCCTTATACTATATATTACGTAATAACGTAAACCGGATTCGGAATCATTTACGCCGTAAAACTTTTAATTATTGAAATTATATGGCTTTTTCTGACTAAGTTACGACGCAACGAGAGTTTTTAATAACGGCCGTATACCAACAATACTCCTAATGAATGGGGTGACGCGTTATGAAGGTATTGCGTAACTCGTGTAATTGGGTTACGCCGTAAAAACATAGGGACTAAAGCTGTGCAAAAGACATGAAGTTTCTATTATATTTACATACATGCCATAAAGATGAGGGGCCTAATTCACCAATAGACCAAATATTATCTTTAGTATATATATGATATCAAAAAGATCATTCTGAGATATCTTTTCGGTGGTATTGTCGACTAATAAGAAAAGTGGAGGAAAAAGGGTGAGCAACTAAGCTGCTTGCTTGGTTATAGGGCAAACTCTTCGGCGTTTGCCATGACATTCGACTAGAGGATCGAGAGCTCTAATATATCACAGTTTGTAATCATACTTCAACTTTTTATGGTCAATTTAATTTAATGATTATTTTGATTTAGCGGATCATGCGATTTAATTTGTTGATGTTATGTTATTAATTGTGTTTTATTATTTGTTCTTGGCTTTTAATTATTTAATTATCTCATTGATTATTAAGTTATGATCTCGTTGTTTTATCGTTTTCTTTATTAATTTATATAGTGCACTTAGAAATCCTTGGACTCCCTGCTAGGTTTTTATATGAGGTTAAGTGTGCACTTAAGGTTTTAAGCGAGTGACAGAATAAAGCTTTGTGCACACTATTAATTGCAAAATGACCAATACTTTTAGTTGTTCGACCTTGACCTATGAGGCAAGCCCTTAGCATTATTTCCTGGTTAGGAGTGCGAGCTAATAACGAGACTACCTGTTAGAATAAGCGTATCTTATAAGTTAAATTAAATCTTAATAACAGTATACTGAGAATAGGTTAATTCTCCATGCGAGTTCATTCCACTCAATAGACATAGGTTATGTTTCAACTACCCAATTGGACCTAATGATTTTAGTCCCCATTTAAGATTGCGACAAGACATTGCACTAGAGATCATAGTAATTAATTGCATTCTTCCTTTTTAGTTGTCCACCACTATACCAATTCCCTTTTCGACAAGCTAGGCTTACCACCCAACAACTCCACAATTAATTCAACAACTCAAATCAAGCTTTCTTTCCTGCTTTCTTAGGTAGAATAATAAAATCAATTAGACGATTAGAGACACAAACCGTTCTTTGGCTTACCAATCACTATACTATACACGATAGGGTACACTGCTCTTTAATGCGTAGGAATAATTAAGGTAGTTAGGGTTTTATAAATGTAAAACCTGATGTAGTTTTATTTAAAAGAAATTACGCGTCATAGTGGCCCTAAGTATGATTTTTGGTATAAGACTCCTTCCTTTATGGTGTAGTTGCGTGCTTTTTCTCGAATCGTTCGTGCCTCGGTAACATCTTCTGGTAGGATTCCATGTTCAATATATTCTTGGATCGGTGTCATCCAAGTTCTTTTTGCTTCTTCAATGATTACATTGGCTTCTACCGTATCTACCAATCGCTCATTGAGTTCCTCAATCAGCACTCCCTTTGTTAATCCTTCACATTGCACTGCTGCAAGCTTGCTTAAAGCGTCAGCTTTTTTATTATCTTCCCTTGGTATATTGCTTATCTGGAAGTTGTTGAAGCTACAGATCTTTTCTAAGGCTTTTTCCTTGTATTTCTTGGTTTTTTTTCACTTTTTGCTTCGTATGATCCTTCCACCTGGCTTGCTACCAACTTCGAATCTACAAATGCATGCATTTTTTTGACCTTTATTTTTGCTGCTATTCTTAAACCTGCCAGCAACGCTTCATATTCCGCATCATTGTTTAAGTTGGTGAAGTTTAATCGAAAAGCGTAGGAATATTCTGCTCCTTCTGGATCTATCAGGATGAGTCCTGCCCCGGATCCATGCTCAATGGAGGCTCCGTCGGTATATAGTTTCCATATGTCTGTTTCGGTCCCCAAACTTTTAGGTGTTTTCGTTTTTGGAGCTTCCTGCTCTTCCCTGCTTTTTCTTTCTGTCAAAGTATCGTTTGGCCCACTTGCTTTTACTTGTGTAGAGCTGTCCTCTGCCATTGTGTCTGCCAGGAAATCAGCGAGTACTTGTCCTTTTATCGCGCTTCTTAGGGCGTATTTGATGCCATAGGCTTTGAGCTCAATTCCCCACTTAGCCAATCTTCCCGTTGCTTCTCGATTGTTTAATATTTAACTTATGGGTTTGTCTGTGATAACCTTGATTGTATGGCCTTGAAAATACCTTCTCAATCGTCTAGCTGCGTGTACTAGTGCTAGAACTAGCTTTTCTATCAGTGGGTAAATAATTTCAGCACCCTGTAGTGTTCTGCTTACGTAATGGATTGGGGCTTGTCTCCCACGTCTTTCTACTAATAGAACGGCGCTAACTGCTTCGTTGGCCGCTGATAGGTAGACCATGAGTTATTCTTCCATCACAACCCACTACTATTCCCTGAAGAATCACAAGAAGAAAAGAAGCAGAAAAAAGGATAATGGGAAAGCTGTACCCCGCACCAATACCGTAGCCCGATATAATGTAGAAAAACCATCTACTATAACGTTAAGCGCCAAGATTTTTTGTAAAACTTTAAGCGACCAGGGCTCTTTTTTAAAGCGAGATACCCGGTCCCTTAACAAAACTGTATGACTAGGTATCCCTAATGGCTACTCTCTTTTGTACAACCTGCTATAATAGTAGCAAATCCTTATGTAAAACTTGCTACTTCTAAAAAATCTTTATACACTAAATGTAGAAAACCATTACTACAAATTAGCATTCCTTTTTCTAATTCATTATCATGTTCTTAGACTTCAAACGTAAACGACACCCGCCGCAGCAGAGCACGTGCCCACAAATATTGTTTCAACACAATAATTGATCTAAAAATGGTTATCTAAAAATTAGTTTTAGAATAGTACCATTTTACTTTTTTTTTCATATTTGCACCCCCTTAGTAATGTTTATATATTTCTTTTGTTTTTTGTGTACTTTTCTATGAGTTTGTACAACGAGGTAGGTTACTCGTGCTTTGTCGCGGGACGCAAGAGACTAACGCTGCAACGGACAGATAACTCCAAAGGCTATTTTTGTAAATTGCTAAAAAAAATAACGATCGTTACTTAACGTTCGTTAAGTAACGACCGAGCCCAAGGACTATTTTCATAAATTGTTAAAAAAATAACTAATGGTCGTTACTTAACAGCCGTTAGTAGGGGGTATTTTGTAAGATTTTTTAAAGAAAGGGTAGTTTTCGTAATTTGTCATATAATGCGAGGGGCTATTTCGTAAATACCCAAGGGGCTATTTCGTAACTACTGTCGGATTGCGGGCGGGTTTTTGGGTCGGGCGAGCGGTTTGCAAGTCGGGTAAACGGGGCGGGTTGTGTGAGGTGATATTCTGGTCAGGCGGGTGGATACCGGGTCAGGTCGACCTGGCGGGTTGCAGCCGGGTATCCTAATGATTGTTGGTTTATATAATGAGTACTAGTTATAAGTTTTGTGTACGTACGGAGCTTACAAATAAATCAAATTTATTTTAAAATTTTAATTTGATATACGGGCATATAAAAAAATTTCTCGTGTTTAACGTTTTGTAATTGTGATATTAGTATAACTAATAATTATGCACGTGGTTTTACATAAAAAATTTATTATGTATTGATATCAGTGTTTCAAAACCCGGGTTGACCCGGTCGATTGAAGCGTGAACTGGTCGGGTGACCGTAAGCCGGATTTTGCTGAAAAACCCGGTTGAACCGTGCCCCGGTGGCTCGACCGGGTCAATTAAAAACCAATTTTTAAAACATTGATTAATATCAATTAATATTATGTAAATATTTTGTTTGATGAAAGATTTAGCTTTGTTGAACTTAAATCAGTGTTTATGTTGTTCAAATTTACCTATTAATATCATGTTGTACACAATATGCGAGTTTTATATGTTTTTTCTGATATCTTTATATAAACTTTAAAAATATTTTATCTATGTTGTATTTTGAAAGTATAAAGTCTAGAGGGAATAAAGTTTAAGTGGGTATTTGCTTATTTTCTAATGTTATTAAATATATAAAAAATTTATAAGTTTCACTTAGTTTCATATAATTTATTTAAAATTCAACCACTAAAGTTTTATTAATTACCTCTTCTTTTTTAAGTTTTTGTTTTTCAAACACCTATATTTTTATGGTTTTTTTTTTGCATCAAATTTTTCTACCAAAATTGATTCAAGTTTGACTTTTTTTAACCAATCAAATCGCACGATTTTGCCTACGTGTCAAAATCAAGCGACTTGATTGGTTCAATTTTTTAGTATAAGATCGAATCTCATAAAAAACTCCGAAATTATGTAATTCTTTTATTATATAAAAAATACTTTTTCTATCAAATTGTTCCGGGAATGAAATTGTTTTGACATTCTTTTGTTGTTGTATTTTCTTGTCACTTTATTTCATGAATACCAGTCAAGGAGGAAAACATTTCTTGCATACTCGCGTAGGGCTGATCACAGTCCAAAAATCGGATCGAATTAAAAAAATTGGACCAGACCGAAACTGATTTAGCTCAAAACCTCAGACCGAGGACCAGACCCAATGCATTTGGTCCAGTCCGGTTCAAGAAGACATAATGGTCGGTTATACGTAAGATCGGACCGGACCAAACCGGACCGAAGACCGAATATGAGGTAAAGTGTGGACCGATGACCGAACCGAAATAACGGACAGGTGGGCCGGTCCGATCTTTTTGGACCCACTTGAATATTTGAAAATGAGGTTTATCGATTCGATCCGATCCGTGATCCATTATGCTCAACCCCACACTCACGTATAGCAGTTATGATATACAATCAAATAATCATATATATAAACTTATTATTTAGTGTTTCGTGCAATATTAATGCATGCAACAAAAAATAATTAAAATTCTATTTTCATATAATAATGAAAAAATAATATTAACAGAAAAATAATATACTCATTTCTCTTACTTAATTTTTGACAATTAATTAAAAAAAAGTAAAGGTGAACACAAAAAACCAAATCGAGCCTAAAAAATCGAGAAAGACCACAATGAAAAACCGAACCAAATAAAACCAAGGGGCGGGTTTGATTTATAGAAAACCTGAATTTTTGGGGCGGTCTTTTGTTACATATGAAAACCGAACTGAAAAACCGCTTTGCTCCACGTCTCCACCTTTATCTTTTTTCAAAAGATTTAAAATAATATTATCTACTTAATTATTTCAATGATATATTCAGTATATCTCTTGGACTTTTGCAAAATATATTTAATGTTAAGACTTGCATTTCATATTTGTATGGATTTTTATATTGTTGTATCATACTTTATATGATAGTTTTGTATTGTTAGATATTATGCTACTATTAATCTTGTTATAATCGTCTTCCAAATGAGTTAGATCCTTAAAAGGCTTTCCCATTACTACCTCATATAACCTAATTTCTATATATTTTTCAATGTCCTCAAAAACAATAAAATCAGTTGTATAAGTAAAACTTCTAACAAATACATGGACATTCTTAACAATTGCAACAAAATTATCGCCCCTACTTGCTAATTGGTTACCCATTATAGTGTTGATGGCCTTACGTGTAATTATGTTCATCGACGAGTTGGGATCGAAATAAGCAATGATCTTCCTAAAACCTATCATGCAAGGGAATGCCAAATCATGCTCATTAAACCTACTTATTTGCCTATTAAAACATTCTTCGTTTAGATAAATGTCATTGACTACCTCACCATCATCTGAGTCAAGAAAAGGGGATATAAGTGTTGTATCTACAGACTCAGCATCTGACACTATGTCATCTATTTCAAAATATTCAAGTGGGTCCAAAAAATCATGGAGTAGTTGCTCGGGTAAGGCAGGGGGTGATACATCGATTAGGTCGTGGTCTATGTTCTTAAGTCGAAATCAATCATGGCAGAAATTTCAAGTAGCTCACCAAGCTCATGAACAATTTGGTCACGTGGTGCATTTGGTGGGACAGGTGGGCCAACTAGATTCGCGTTCTCCATAATGAAGAATGGAATAGTCAAAGGGAAATTACAAAACAAATAACACAAAGAAAGAGATAGACTACGAGAAAGCTACACTAAAAAGAAAAATAAAATATCACTTGATAGGAATCTTGTGAGTAGACCTAAGCTAGATAGAATCTGAAACCTAGACTATTCCCCGGCAGTGGCGCCAAAAACTTGATGCGGTGGGTTGTAACGCAGAATTTTTACAACCCTCCTATGCAGTGTACATAATCGTTGTAGTGTAGTATAGGCAAGACTCGGGGGGTTATTATCGTTCTCTAGGGGGATAGTTTAGGTAGGCTCGAAACATATGTTTACTAAGGTCTAAGGGTTGAAGGAAGATTATTTTTGTATTTTTATGTTTTTTTGAAAGCAAGTAAATTTTGGGTTTTAAGAGGGGGTTTGATTAAACTAATAAACTACACTACTCCTAGTTATGCAAGAAAAGTAAATAGATGGGGAAAAACTCGTATGGTTAAACAAATGTGTTAACCTAATCATGCATAACTCCCTAATTGTCTTCTCAGATTTTATTGCCGTCACCCTCGTAATGTAACGTGTAAATATTTATCAATTTAAACACTTAATTCGAAATTTACCCAAAGGTGATCTAGATATGAAGATCTAATCATAGGTATCCTCTAACCTAGCCGTGTTTCCCTAGATATATGTGCGATGCAATTTAATAGCTAGTTTTCTAAAGCCTAACACGCACACCATTAATAAGAAGCAATAATAAAAGATCTAACAACTAGGTTTCATGCAATCATAAGCAACACACAGACATATTGAATGATTAAAAGGGTAAAAGAACTTCACTTCAATTAAACATGAAGTATGAGTGAGTACAAAAGGGTTCAGAAACCCTAAAATTAGACCACACTGGCTACTACAAAGATACTCTATCTTTTTCCTCATTAAAATATTAAAAATAGGGTTTGTATATATAGAGTTAGGGTCCTGACGTCGTCGCTTAGAAATCTTGACGTCGTCAACCTGTCGAATCTTCTATTGGCTTCTTTAAGTCGGCTACCTTAACGTCGTCACAAAAGGTTGTGACGTCATCGCCTTGAAACTTTGATGGCTTCAGAGGAAACCTGACGTCGTCTCCACGCACTGTAAACCATAGCTTGATCAAGATCTTGTAGAGTTGCGTTCTTATCCTGTTTCTTCTAAATTGAGCCCAAGTCACGTGTTTTTCCTCCAAATGCTTCCCAAATGCTAAAACAACAAAAAGAAACGATTAAGTATAATATTTGGGGATATTTGCAAGATTTTAGGGGTTAATGACCCCGAAAAAGTATATAAAATGATAGTTCATCACAAAACCGCCTTAAACCGCTGCATACTCGCCTCTAAAAAGTACAAAAGTAGAAGAATAATAGGTGTTACTTTTGTCACGTCAAAGGTGTGCAAAAAATACGAAGGGGTGTGCAATATGGAGAGTACTCGCGTATAACAGCTGTGATATACAAGCAAATTGTTAGTCCGTTTTACTTGGTTATTCTACTTAACAAATTAAACTAACCAAGTTCCATGTCTATATATAATGCAATAAAATAATTATAACAAGATATAAAACGTAAAAGTAAATACACAAGTATTTTTTGATGTTTAAATTTTTATTAGAAGTAAATGAAAGAAATTACCTAGTTTACTTGTGGAAAAGTAAACTAAGTTGAATGACAATGTATGTATGTAATCTCCTCTCTAAACGCAAACACAACCCAAGGTTAATATTAGAGTAAGAACTATGTTAACTGATGATATCAAATAACGTCTATTTTATAGCATCATTTATCCCATGTTATTAACCCATTTTGTATAGTTATTACAAAGAATTGTTACTTAATCGTTTATATTTGAGAATTGCAGTAATTATGGAGTAATTGGTGAAAGTTAGCAAAAGGCGCGCATTCTGGAGCTTAAATGAAGATATTTTGAAGATTACTATTCTGAAGACCAATTCGCCGTATCCATTAAGGAAGATACGGCGTATCCGTGCCTGCACTCACCAAAGACTACAGAGGAATAAAGCTCAATACGCCTTATCCACAGAAGACCAATACGCCGTATTTGAAATATGGAATGAATATAATATTCTAGAAGATATCAAGCGTGGTCCTGATAAGTGTAGAATACACATATCCATTTTGTACCTAAAATAACCCAATTAAACCCAAAACAGATCAAAAATGGCAAAAATATGCTTGTATTTGTGTTTTGTGTGTGCAGGTACGGATAAGTCAAAAATCACAAGAAAACAGTCAAAAGCGAGCAAACACGGACACGAGAATCAGAAGAGTACAAAGCCGAAGCCAAGCCAAAGCTAAATCCCTAGCCATTTCCTCTTTTATAAAGCCACAAGGACCAGTCTTGTAATTCCCGAAAGTTATTTATAACTTGAAAGAGAGAAAAGAAAGACCTTTTATAAATAAGAGCTACAAGGATAAAGGCTGAAGTTGTTATTTCCCAAGTTCAAAACGAGTTATTTTACATTTCAGTTATAAAAAAAGGCGATAAATTCCTTTTCACTGTTCTCTTCTTCACGTGCCTTGGCTCAAATAAAGGGGTTTTCGAATAATATGAGGGTTACAAAGGACAATTTAAGGTTCCAAGTACTCATGGCAGTAAGAAATGTCACTCCCCATCTTGGATTGGTCCAATCAAAGAAAGAATGCCTCGTTGTTGAGAGGAAACAAGCACAAGTAAAGAAGAACATTGTCATTTTACTCCAAAAGAAAGCACAAATGTCCATCACATGAATGACATGATGACATCCTCAAGTGTACAAAATCAATCCAACGGCTATAAATAAATTCCTAATGATTGAAGAATCCAACGGGCTTGATTAAGAGGAGCGTGGGCAAGGCAAGAGGGTCTAGAAGCTTCTCTACAGGCTATAAATAGCACTCACTTCTCACACACAAAAAAGGGAGTTTTTCTTAGTAATTTTTAGTCTAGCTTAATTTCGTATTTTTACCTAAATGTAATTTTCCTTAAATATTTTTGATAAATCACTCTGTTGTAGTAATGTAATTAGTTTTCAATTAATGGAAATTCTTGTCATAAGCTCTTCTTACTTTCAACCTTTAAGCTCTCTCAATAAGCCTATCTTACTCAATAAGCCAATAAGCTCAAAATAAGCTCTCAAGAGTCTATAAGCTTTTGATTTGAGCTTAATTACTCTTAATCATACTCTAAACCTATAAAATCAGTTTAATATCTATATATTACCTTTGCATTTGGATTGGAAAGCTTATGGAAGGAGAACCAAACATGGAAGGGTTCTCAAGGACTTAAACTAGCTTATTCATAGGAATAAGCTAGAGCTTGTAGCTGATATTTGAGAATTAGCTTCTGTTTAGCTGAAGTTTAAAGTAAGTTTTCTTTTAGATTCTTTGTCTCTTTACTTATTTAGCTTAAACTGCCTATTAGAGTAAAACTGCTTATTTGCTTAATATTCTACTTATTAGTGCTTATTTGTGTTTAGTATAGTTTAATAACCTTAGTTGTTCATCTGTTTTAGTTTTTTTTTCAATAGTTTAGATCTTAGATTTTCATATAATTATCATTAAACTCCTAAAAAACCAAAAATATAAGTAGAAATGAGCTTAATCTTAGATTATAGCTTAATATAGTTATTGATTCATGATTGTTAGGATAGATTTAAGCTAGTTCTTATCCGGTAGTTAATGCTTATTAATAATACTTGCATTTCATAAGCTTCTTAAAATCTGTCAATCACATTAAGGAGTGTTTGGTTTAAGTGTGTTTGACCTCAAAAAGTGAAAAGTAATTACGCAATTTGCTTGAGTCACTTGTGTTTACCTTTAAGATAATTAGGAAAAGAGTTTTTATAAGTTAGATATTGAAAATGAAAAAGTTAGAGCTTATGTTCCTTGTTCCTGCACCAGGGTACAATTTTCTATAAATTTCACTTAAGAAATTTTGATCTAAGCCCTCCAAGGCTTAGATCTTGTTTGTACTTTGTTAATACACTCCATTTGAGTGTGTTTTAGTGCAGAACTTCCCTTAAGGAAGCCTGCACTTTTGAGTTGCACTTGTGCAAAGTGCACCAGTACTAACTACAAGTTAGTACTGCTGTCACTTTTGGCTTAAGTATAAGCCAAGTAATCTTAGGACTTAGCTTTTCAAATTAAGGTAGTATATAGTTTAGAAGTAGCTTAATATAGATTAGGTAATAGATTTAGATTTATTGCTTTTTAGCTAGCTTAATTTGCTGCCACAATTCACCAAAGTGCACCAGTACTAACTAAAAGTTAGTACTGCTGTCACAAGTTAGTACTGCCACCTTTGGCTTAACTTTTAGTTAAGTAAGAATAGGATTTAGGATCTTAGATTCAAGTAATATTAAGTCTAGTTACAGCTTATTATAAATTTAATCTTAGTTTACATTTTCTAGCTTATTTTCCTAGCTTATTTTAGCTGTCAAAGTCAGTAAAACTCTGAAAACACCAAAAACAGTAGGTTAATTAAGTAGATCATTATTTTGTTAATTTTAGCTTATGATCCTAGTTTTTACAGCTTAAATAGATAGAATATAAGTAGTTTAATAAGTCCTTAAAGTTTTAGAGTCCAGTGTAGCTTTTTAAGGACTTTAGCTTATTTGGATTTTTGCTTATTGCTTTGGGTTTCTGAGTTTGCTTAGTTCATGCTCAATTTTAGTTGCTTAAAAGTACTTCTAGGTTAGATTTCTTTGCATTTTTAGATTAAGCAAATCATCAGCTATCTAGATCATTTTACCTTTTTAGAATTGAGCTTAATTTGAGCATTTTATAGCTGATTTAGTAAAACATAGTCCAAACCCCTAGTTTCTGTAACAGCTTATTGAGAAGCTCTTTTAGAGCTTATCTTTGAGTTTCAGACCATAGTGCTTTTGTTAAAGTTGTTCCCCCTAGCTTATTTTATAAATTTGCTTCTTTAAGTTTTTGCTGAAAAGCACTTTTAATTTCAACTTATCTTTAAGCCTAAAATGGACTTTGTTTGAAGTCGGGTTAGGTCCTCAGGGATTAGTTTTGTAATTTTTAGTTTTTAATTGTTTCTCAGTTAGTTCTTCATCAGTTAGTATCTTTGCTCCGTTAGTCCCTCTAGTATTGGCATAATCAGTCCTTAGTTAAGTCTTTTGTTAAGTTTTAATTAGTTTTAATATTTTAATTAATAATTAGGGTTTAGTTTTAATTAGTTTAATTAGACTTTTATAAAAAGATAAAAATTAGGGCTTTTATTTTTATAAAATTTCTGCACACTTTCTTTATTTAGTGTAATTTTTATAAAATTTTTTGGACTTTATTTTTAATAGTTTTATTATTTTTATAGTTTTTGATTAGTTTAAATTTTAGAAAATTCATATCTTTTAAACTAAAAAGCCAAAAATAGTAATTTCTGTTTCTAAAATTTTCTTTTGTCATATCTTAGGTTTATAAATTTAGTTTACATTTTTAGGGATTAAAATTAGTTTACTTGCTTAATAGTCGCGTTTTATTTGTTTTCCATATTTGATTAATTGTCCATTTTTTCAGTAGTCATAGCTTTCCAAATCAAATATCTTTGCTTAATTCAAATCAGAATCCGGACTTAAACGAGGTTTCAATTTCACTAGTCATTGGGGATAACGACCTGGGTGATCATACTTACCCGGTTTAATATACGTATTATATATTATATTTTTGAGAGTGAATTTTATCAAGGGTAACTTGGTAATTTTCTTAATTGCTCTTAAGGTAATATTTTATATATATTTTACGTGTATAAAACTAATACATCATGAAACGTACTATGAACTCTACTCAACTGATCCAGGAGTTCAAGTCGATAGGCAACTGTTCTAACTTTGGCTATAATCTTAAAAGGTCCAATATAACGAGGGTTCAGCTTTCCCCGTTTGCCAAAACGTATCACCCCTTTCCATGGCGATACTTTCAACATGACCTTATCTCCCACTTGAAACTCAAGGGGTTTTCGTCTTACATCAGTATAGCTCTTTTGACGATCATGGGCAGCTTGGATACGGCTCTTGATTTGAATAATCTTCTCAGTTGTCTCATGGATGATCTCTGGGCTAGTGAGCTGACTATCTCCAACTTCAGCCCAACAAATAGGTGATCGACACTTGCGCCCATACAATGCCTCAGATGGTGCAGCCTTAATGCTGGTATGGTAACTGTTGTTATACGAGAATTCCACCAATGGTAAATGTCTATCCCAACCTTTTCCAAAGTCGAGTACATAGGCGCGTAACATGTCTTCCAATGTTTGAATGGTCCTATCACTCTGACCATCAGTTTGCGGGTGGTAAGCTGTACTCATATCCAATCAAGTACCTAACGATTTATGAAGAGACCTTCGAAAATGTGAAGTGAATTTCCCATCATGGTCGGAGATGATCGAAACTGGCACTCCATGCCTTGAGACTACTTTCTTTAAGTACTGTCTCATCAACTTCTCTAATGAGTCATCTTCTCTCATGGGTTAAAAATGAGCATACTTGGTCAGGTGATCGACGATTACCCAAATCGTGTCTTGACTAGTTGTCGTCTTCAGAAATTTAGTCACGAAGTCCATTGTTATATTCTCCCATTTCCATTGCGGGATTTCTGGATGAACCAATAAACCAGACGGCTTCTGATATTCCACCTTAACCTTGGCACACGTTAAACACTTGTTGATGTAGGTGGTAATTTCTACTTTCATGTTGGGCCACCAATACAACTTTTTCAGGTCTTGGTACATCTTATCCGATCCAGGATGGATGTAATACTTTGACTTATGAGACTCGTGCATAATCAAAGCTCTCAAGTTACTAAAACACGGAATCCAACTTCGGTTGTTCAAACATAACATTTCGTCAGCACGAGGTTCAAGCTTATTAATCATTCCATGCAGGTCTTCGGTTATGAAGTTCTCTTCTTTTCCGGCTTCCAATTAAGCACTCAAAATCTGTTTAGGAAGATTCAAAACAATAGTCATAACTAAGGCCCGAACTCGTAGTGGCTTACTTCTCTCATTTCGGCTCAGTGCATCAGCCACCACGTTCACCTTTCCTAGGTGGTATTGGATCTCACAGTCGTAATCACTCAATAATTCTAACCACCGTCGTTGTCTCATGTTCAACTCTTTCTGATCAAGAATATGTTGCAAACTCTTGTGATCAGTGAACATGACACACTTCGTGCCATACAGATAGTGTCTTCACATCTTCAAGGCAAACACTACTGCACCAAGTTCTAGGTCGTGTGAGGTATAGTTCTTCTTATGGACCTTGAGTTGGCGGGATGCGTAAACTATGACTTTCTCCTTTTGCATTAAAATCGCGCCCAACCCTTTATGCGAAGCATCGCAGTATACCACAAAGTTTTCACTTCCCTCGGGTAAGGCCAAAATCGGCGCACTACACAACTTTTGTTTCAACAGCTGAAACGCAGCTTCTGCCTTTTCTCCCCAATCAAACTTCACGCTTTTCTGAGTCAATTTCGTCATAGGCCTAGCGATCTTCGAGAAACCTTCGATAAATCATCGGTAGTAACCGGCCAAACCTAAAAATTGACGAATCTCGGTTGGTGTCTTGGGTGACGCCCAATCCTTGATGGACTCAATCTTAGCGGGATCAACGTATCGCTATCAATCACGTGACCGAGAAATTATACCTTTGAAAGCCAAAAATCATACTTTGAAAACTTGGCGTACAATTCCTCCTCCTTAAGTAGCCTCAAAATCAACTTAAGGTGTCCTTCATGTTCTTTTCTGCTCTTGGAGTAGATCAAAATATCATCGATGAATACGATCACGAATCTATCCAAGTACGGTTTGCACACCCAATTCATCAAATCCATGAATACTGTCGGTGCGTTAGTCAAGCCAAACGACATTACTTGGAACTCGTAGTGACCATAGCGAGTCCTAAATGCTGTCTTTGGGATGTCTTCCTCATGAACCCTGAGTTGGTGATAACCAGATCTCAGGTCGATCTTAGAGTAAACTCTTGACCCTTGAAGTTGATCAAACAAATCGTCGATTCTCGGAAGCGGGTATCAGTTCTTCATAGTAAGTTTGTTTAGTTCATGGTAGTCGATACACATCCGAAAAGATCCATCTTTCTTTTTGACAAACAAAACCGGAGCTCCCCACGGTAAGGAACTAGGTGTTATAAATCGTTTGTTAGAAAGTTCTTGCAACTAAGTGGATAACTCTTGCATTTCGGCTGGTGCTAATCGATACGGGGCTCGTGCTACAAGTGCAGCACCAGGGACTAAGTTGATTTGAAATTCAACTTGTCGAGCAGGTGGTAGTCCAGGAAAGTCTTCTGGAAAGACTTTTGGAAATTCCTGTACAATTGGCACGTCCTCAAGTCGCTTTTCCTCTGACTTGTCCTCAGCCTTCTTGGATGTAACTTGCGCTAGATAAACTTGACATCCTTTCTGAATATACTTCTGGGTCTTCATACATGATATGATATTCAGCTTTGACTTACTTCCGATGTCACAATCATCACCTCGGATTATCAACACCTCATCTCCATAAGGGATACGGACGACCTTTTCGTCACAAATGATCACCGCGTGGTACTTCGTCAACCAATACATACCGATGATGACGTCGAAACTACCAAGTTCTACGGGCATTAGATCAATTTTGAACGGATGACCTAATAATCCTAACATACAGCCTCTAAAGATAACATTGGTTTCTAAAATTCTTCCATCGGCAAGTTCTACAGCATAACTAGTGTCTAAAGTGGATGGTGCAACATCAAGCAAGGCACTAAAGGTAGACGACACAAAAATCCTATCGGCACCCGAATCGAATAACGTAGAAGCATAACAGTTATTGAAAAGGAACGTACCCGTGATGACGTTGGAATCAGGGTTTGCTCCTCCTTCTCCGATGACATAGGCCTTTGCTGTAGTTTCATTGTTCCCAGTCTTGTTCCCACGGTTCTGATTTCTCAACTTAGGACAATCTTTCCTAAAATGTCTCGGCCTTCCAGACTCATAACAAGCAATACCCGGTTGATTCCCAACTGGGGCCCTCTGAGTGTTTGGAGCAGCAGCGGCTATACAATCTCTAGCCATGTGACCAACCCTCTTACAGTTTCCACATTTCATAGTACACGGTCCTTCATGGTGCAACCTACACTTGTTGCAGTAGGGAAGAGATCCAACATACCTCTTTCTCTCATTGTCGCTTGAAAGCTGGTTGCTGCCCACGCTTGTCTCTCGGGTTGTTGTCAAACCTTCTCTTGTTTTCAGCACTTCTAGCGTAACCCTTTAGCTTTTGATCCATTAGATTATTTGCAATACGAATTGCATCGTGAAGCCTAGTAGGCTCAGTAATGATCACATTCCCCTGGATATTGTTAGGTAAACCCCTAATGAATCTCTCAACTTTGTCTTCCTCATCCGAGACCATTCTCGTGCATAACATAATCAATTCTTAAAATCTCCTGGTATAAGCAGTCAAGTCATTTCATTTCACAGTCAAGTTCTATAACTCAGTCTCCGTCTTTTGAATTTCATTTCTCGGACAATACACCTCTGTCATCAACTTCATAAGTTCCGTCCACTTCATGGCATATGCAACATCCACCCTAACTGTTCTCTTATGAGAGTTCCACCATGTCAAAGCACTGTTCAGTAGGGTGCATGTAGCATACTTCACTTGGTACTTTCATGGACAGTTGCTAATGTGGAACACCGTTTCCATCTTCTCGAACCAACGAGTCAATCCAACAACTCCTTGCGTCCCATTAAAGTTAAAGGGCTGGCACTTCAGGAAGTCTTGATATGTGCACTCTCGAGCAGCAGTCATAAAACCTCCGAAGTTATAACCATTACCTCCTCCGTTCCCGTTACCATTTCCATTGCCATTTCCTCCACCATTTCCATTCCCATTCACTCCTTCATTTCTATTTCCATTCACTCCTCCATAGTCTCCACCTTCCGCTAGGGGTTCAAGATTTCTGGCAGCGTCGCGAGCTTCCAACGCTTCTTCCACTCGGCGATCAATTTCTTTGTTAATTCCTTCACGTGTCATCGTCGCTCCAGATCGTGTGTTAGGCATTGTCCTACAACATACCAATACACCACACGATGAGATTATGGGTAATACGGGATTATTAACGGGGTTCGATAAAAATAACGGGTTTCATCACATGGAAACACACAATAAAATAAATTCATGATAATGCCACGATTTAGTAATAATGCAATATGCAACGAGTAAACGAAAATAGCATTTGATTAAGAACATCATAACATAGAATAATAGATATTAGATTTCATATCATCAAATGTCAACGGTTACATCATGGTTCCCAAAAGATAGGATTTACAAATCCTTAACAATTCGCTACTACTAGGTACTACGGATCAATACTAGAACAATCATGGAATAGTCTAAGAATGGTAGCCTAAGTGCTTCCTAGCACATAACTCAAGCCTAGCAATCCTCATACGATCATAAAATCAGAAACGTCGAATCTGTCTCATCTCTCTCTGAACACGCAACTCCCTACGCTGAAATCGGGTAACTCTCTAACTCGTAACATCCATCATGTCTCTAAGTCTCATATTATCCCGCTCAAGCTCTCTGATCCTCTCCTACATATCAGCACTCCGCTGACCTGTCGCTATAATCCTATGCCCATGATCTCTCTGAATGCTCTCAATAGCCAGCACTCGATGAACTAGGATCTCCATAGTGTGATCATGAAATCTTTGTACCAGATCTCCTAACGTCTCATAAGTAAACTTTACAGCTCTCTCCTCCTGAGCGGGCTCAGGGATATCATCTGGTACCACGAGATGAGTAACTATACCATTACTAACCATAATCGTGCCCCTCACACTCATCTCAACCTCATCTCGAGCAACAGTTACAGCCTCAACCCTAACATCTATCCCGCTACCTCTAATAATATCAACAAAATTAAAACACGCCTCGATAACCATCTCAACGGGATCAATCACAGGCTCTAAGTGGGGCTCATCACTCCTCTCAACATCAACATCCATCTCTAAATCAGTCCCTCTAGACCTAGACGGCTTAGAACTCTTCGCCGAACTAACCTCTAAATCCGTCACAGAATCAGAACTCCTACCCCTCTTGGGTGGAAGTAAAAGATTAGCACGTACAAAAGACAATGCTCCAAGTATAGGTGAAGATAATGGTACAGATGTCGTAGGGGACCGACTCCTCTTGCGAGATGGCCCCGCAGATGATGAATGAGATGGTCTCTCGGTAATAACAGCAGGTGAATAAGGGATACTCGGTACTAATGAACATAACTGATGACTAGATCTCGTACCCGATGGTAGTGTTGGTGATGAATGATCTGAAGATGAATGAACAGATGTAGAATCAGATAGGGCATCTGAAGAAGAACCCAATGAAGTCTCTGATGATGAACTCGATGGTGAATCTCTCAATGAATCACCCGAAGTAAAATGGTCTGATGAAGAGTAGTCAACTGATTGCCTCACAGCAAGACAATGAGTAGGTAGCGGTCCAACCTCTTCCTCGCAGTCATCATGTGTACCGGTCCATTTGGATGGTAGCAGTACGGTCGACCATGAGGAATAGGATGTCCTGGTGCAAGAATCATGACTCGACGACGAAGTGCTCCAGATGCTGCAGGTGATCTCTGGGTAGAAAGGGTAATCTCAGTAAATGTCGTACCATGGGTGGGTGATGGTGGTGTATCAGGTGTGTCACTGTCTGAAGAATCATCAGTCGATGATAGGAATGGTGAAATAGCTGGTAGTGGTGGTATACGATCTGATGACGGATCCTCAGATGGGTCAGACTCCGTATCAGATGCGGGTGAGTAATTAGGTGATGCGGGTGTGTAATCTAGAGATGGTGGCACAATAGGTGAAACAGTAGGTATCTCAGTGGGTGTCAATGTGGTATCAACATAGGTAGTAGGTGGGGTCACAGTAGGTGTGGTGTCAGGAATGGTGGTAAGGATAGTGCCAAACAAGATGACTCGTCCAGCTGATGTCCCCATACTCTCCTCTGACAAATCTGATGAAACTGAGATAACGGAGATGGCCATGACCTGCACAAGCAAAAGTTTATATAAATTTCCTTTATACCAATTATGCATGATGCGGGAAAAATGAACAAATGGGTAAATGAACGAATGAATGAATGAATAAACCATCGAATGCAGTGACGCGAAATGTAATGCAATATAATTATAGCAGTATTAGTTTGCTTAGTATTTAATTACATAGTACATATAGATATTACGTATACGTAAGATTACGTAAAGCACATATAATCACGTAGGGTCACATACTGGTTATAGACCCGACCTAGTTATACTACCTTGTTCTCTATAACCTTGGCTCTGGATATCAATCTGTCACACCCCTAAATAGGGTTCCGTCAGAATAAGCGTCCGGGGGCGTGACGTTCATATCTCAAGTACAAAGCATAAAGAACGAACTATATGGGTAAGTTTTAAAAATAAACACTGTTGCATAAGTTCAAAATATTAATAAGTTTTACATCGATCAAATTTAAATGATTCAAGAGTTAAAATGCGGAAGCTTAAATGTGTTCAACAACGGTATTTAAAACATAGATAAATTCTGGAAAACCGGTCCGTGCGAATAGACTTCACATAAGTCAAGCAACAACATTCAAGCTAAGCACCTGAGAAAAAACATGCTTAAAACGTCAACATAAAGTTGGTGAATTCATAAGTTTAGTTCAATTATTATCAGTGTGGACCACAAGATTTCAAAACGTATGTGACAATCATAGGAGATACAACTTCACATAAAGAGGCATTTACGTTGCACTAAGCTCCTGACACCTAACTAGTTTCGACATGATATACATCCGTTGGCCTGTATAGTCCGTCAAGTACCCGACCAGTAAGAATTACCAAACCCGAATGGGGATTATTAGTACCAATAGATCTATTTATTCACTCGCGCTCACTTAACCAGCCAGTCGGTTAAAGGTAATTAACGGTTCATGATAATTTGAGCAATAGTGGTCTAAACGCTACTTAGGCAACACGTAAACATGGAAATCTTACGTATAGTACTTGTGTCCAGTTTTAAAAGCAAGTAATGTTTCTCACCCCAAGTTATAAAACATTTATTCAAAACGAGTAAAGAGTGGGGCTATGAACTCACCTTAAGCGAGTAGGGGATCAAAAGAAATCAATCAAGTGAAGACGAATCACATGGTCCTAGCGAAAACCTAGCATATAATTGTCGTTTAAGAATGATGTACAACGAAATAACGCTTAACGCAAGAGCTGATCATCTGAGCATGAGTAGACACGGCGTATCCTTTTCAAGACGTACTTTCAAAAGTTATAAGTTTTGACAAGTCTCGACACTTTGAAACATCTTTTAAAAATATTTTGTCTTTTAGTGTATTTCGTCTTTTAGTGTATTTCTTCTTTTAGTGTATTTCGTCTTTTAGTGACCTGGCACACCAAAGTTGACTCAATAACCGTCAATGTTGACCTAAACTCGACACTTAACGTTATTCTTCATTTTATTATTAGTTTGATAATAAAAGTATATTTTTTGACACGTTTATAGAGTTTATAAAATTTTGACATGACCTTTCTAAAAATATCAACTTTCCATTTTTATCCGACTAGACTCGTGAAAATATCTATTTTATAAAAGTACACCTTTTATTGACCCGTAAGAATATCCGACAACTAACTTAATCACGATCCTACATTTTATTAAGTTACCAACATGACATATAAGTTTTTAAAACACCATGTGTGAGACACATATGGTTCGAACCATATGGACTCCAAAATGTCTATCCGTACGATTTTCGACAACTCCGTAAATATGACAACAAATCCATTCTAACCTAATCCCTTCGCCAACAACTCCTAATATCACTACACACGATAACCTTTCATAAACAATATATCCGTAACAACAACAATATGTATATCAAAATAATCGCAATGAACTTTTAAATGCAAAAGTACAAGTACTTTTCATGTTCTTCCATTTATAAATAAAAAGATTAAAACTTTGAGACTTGTAGTTTTATAGAAAAATAGATAATGATTTTCACAATGATCCGCTTTGTACACCTTGTTCGGAATGATCATAAGAATGCAAAAGTACAACTCATTTATGAAAAACAAGAGATGACTTGCAAGAAAATTAGACAAAAAGATGATTAGAAACTAAGAACAACACAAATGTTGTTTATAAACTACCCGAATATCAACCCGAACACAATATCTTCAAAGGTTTCTTGATAAAAAATGAGAAAAGATGGTGAATGTATGTGTGTGTGTAGGCGCCGACCAAGAAAGAAAGGAAAAGTGTGTGTGTTTTTCTAGTGAGAGGATTTATGATGAATGAATGAAAAATAATAAGGTTGTGAGTTTATATGTTGGCTAAGGATGGAATGCACCTAGACTTGGTGTGGGGGTTGGTTCGGCCGAGTACAAGGGTAAAGAGGGGACCAAAATGATCCGCGAATAAGAGATAAGGAAGCACTAGTCCTAGTGCCAATTTGTAGGAATGTTTGTTTGCTTGGTACAAGGTTTAAAAACAAGGATCCTAGGAGTATGTATGTGTGCATTTTTGGTGGTAAGGTGAGCCAAAGGGGGACCAAAAGTGGCCTCCAACATTCTAGGAGGATTTTTACCATGATGCATGTTATTTAATTTTCAAAGAGATACCAATACAACACCAATAGATATTTGTTTATTCACGGAAAAAACACATTAAATATGAAAATAGAGTAAAACGTTCATGGAAAAATTTCCAAAAAATTTAATTTTCGAAGAATTAAAACGTAAAAACGTGATCATAGACGAAAGACTACGTCAAATAGCAGCCCGAAACGCTTCCGGTGACGATTCTCAGATAATGACGGGACAACTTCCCGGTTAAACGTAAAAATTAAACGAAACATCAAAAATTCAAATTACCAAACGGAAACGGCTAAAATATTGATCGGAAATTTTCGGGGTGTCACAGGTCTCGGGTTGCTTTGTTTTGTGTCGGGTTTCCTTAATACTCATTGTTCGTGATTTTAAAATGTGACCCGAAGTTTTGTAGTATTTTTATTGAGTTTAAAATCACTTTAACATGAACTTAAAATATTCACATGACATGTTTTATAGTTAAATTGCCTTAGATTTTGTATTGACAATTTTGGACGTGCTGGAAAGCGTTGTTTGACATTTTAAGTCGTTTGCGGGACAATCTCCTGGATAGTGATCAAATAAGATTGTAAACCTCTAAAAAGGTTTAATATATGAAATAAATGATTTATTGGCCAATGAAAATGCAGATTGACTACCATCAACACGGTAACTGTTCTGACAGAAATTATAAAAGTCAAAAAGTCAAAGGACTAAAATTGCACATCATGAAACTAGAAAATCCTCAAGGGTTACATACTACCCCCCTTAAAAGAATTTTTGCTCTGAAATTTAACTAGTGCCAGAGCTAAAGAGATATGGGTATTTGAGTTTCATCTGATCCTCACGTTCCCAAGTGAACTCAGGTCCTCGTTTCGAATTCCATCAAACCTTGACGATGGCAATTCTACTCCGCTTTAGCTTCTTGAACTCATGCTCTAAGATTTCTACAAGCTCTTCCACAAAGTTCAACTTAGCATCAACTTGGATTTCCTATAAAGGCACATGTAGTGTTGGGCCGGCTAAACATTTCTTGAGGTTCATCAACACCATTTAGCACTTGAGGTAGTCTTAGACCGATCCACTCAGTGATCTCAAATGGTCCAACAAACCTAGGTGCTAACTTTCATTTCTTCCCAAAGCGTACAACACCTTTCCAAGGCGACACTTTAAGCAGGACATGATCACCTACACTCAATTCTAAGGGTTTTCTTCTCTTATCTGCATAGCTTTTCTGATGATCACGTGCAGTCTTAAGCCTATCCTTGATCTATGAGATTTTGGTGAACAACACTTTCTCCTATAAAGTGCTTCAAACGGTGCACACCTCACACTAGAATGGTAACTATTATTATAAGAGAATTCAACCTATGGAAGATGAACGTACCAACTTCCTCTGAAGTCCATGACGCATGCCTTGAGCATGTATTCCAAAGTTTTAATGGTACGCTCGCTTTGACCATCAGTCTGTGGATGGTAAGCCGTACTCATGTCTAGTTGGGTTCCTAGTGCTTCCTGCATTGACTGCCAAAACCTTGATGTAAAGCGACTATCACGGTCAGATATGATCGAAATTGGCACTCCATGCCTTGCAATGATTTCATTAAGGTAGAGTCTAGCTAACCTATCCATCTTAAAGTCCTCACGAATGGGTAGAAAATGATCAGACTTAGTCAACCTGTCCACGATGACCCAGATTGCATCATGCCCATTTCTAGTTCTTGGCAACTTAGTGATAAAATCCATGGCTATTCTATCTCATTTCCATTCTGGGATCTCAGGTTGTTGCAGTAAGCCGGATGTCCTCTGATGTTCAGCTTTAATCTTAGAACAAGTCAAACATTAGCTAACATATAGGTGATGACATCAAATAACGTCTATTTTATGGCATCATTTATCCCATGTTATTAACCCATTTTGTATAGTTATTGCAAAGAATTGTTACTTAATCGTTTATATTTGAGAATTGTAGTAATTATGGAGTACTTGGTGAATATTAGCAAAAGGCACGCATTCTGGAGCTTATATGAAGACATTTTAAAGATTACTATTCTGAAGACCAATACGCCGTATCCATCAAGGAAGATACGGCGTATCCGTGCCTGCACTCACCAAAGACCACAAAGGAATAAAGCTCAATACGCCGTATCCAGAAGATCTCAATACGCCGTATCAAAGATATAGTATGTGAATATTCTGAAAGATATAAACCATGGTGCCAACTCTAAGAAATCTCCAATACGCCGTATCTAATCCTTGGATACGCCGTATCGAACCGACTTCCAGACCTTATAAATAGAAAACTAAAAAACGAGTTTTAAGTGTGCTAAATCATATTCTCGATACCTAAACCATAAAAGTCGATTTTCAGAGGAGAAAAAGAGCAGAAGAAGAGTATAAGAGGTTCGAGCAACGCTGTTTAATTTAATAGGAAGACTACATGTATTCCAATATTCACTTTGTAATCGTTTAGTTCTTTGGTATCATTCATTAACTCGGTTAGTTTACCTGGGCTAAAATAATTTCCTCTTGTATTTGATGATGGACGTTTTAAGGTCATACCTTACGGGTAATTTAGCCATTATTTTGAAGATCTGAATGTTTGGTATTTTGTTTTCTCGATTTATTGATTTATCGTTGAATGCTTGTTGATGTTTGTCAATTTTTACTTGTTTACGCTTGCTTTTGTATGACGAACCTAATCATTCAACTGGATCTAGGGATACGGACCAAGTAAAATCTAACAGTCTAGAGGCATCAGCTCTCCATTTAAGTAATTTTTAATCTAGAATACAATAGGTCATAAATGTGTCCGTCTTAAATTTTTGCTCTATTGATAAGTCTGCCGGGTATCTTAACTAGTTATTTGGATGTTGGCCAAGGATTTACTGATCGTGTTGACTAGAGGTGAAAACCTAGATAATTCAACAAATAACTGTTCTGATTCAATGGATAGTTGGCGATTGGAACTACTAGTGTATAAATCGCATTACTAGCGGTAAGTGGTAAAGGGCTCTCTGAGCTAGGGGTTTTAACAGATCACCCATTCTCTTTAATCCCTAAGAGAGATTATAATCAGCAAATAAGAAGACTTAATGTGGATGCTTTAATGTGATAGAATTAATGTGTCTAGGTCTTTGGATGATGTACTGCCTAAAAGTCTTAAGAATATATGCCACCCTTAGCAGAGAAGAAATCATTGCACTAAATAACAACACTTCTATTGGATTATGGAATGGTTATACAGATTTTTTATATTTGACTCAGACCTACTTTTTTATCTTTTGTTGATTTGCCTTGCTTGTGGGGCTTATAGGGTCTTGAATATGATTGTAGTCACAAGACCAAACCGTGACAGTCTCATTAGGCTGAAAACACCCTCTTTTCCTGTTATATATTAAGGATTAAGACTAACATCTTTGCCTGTTAAAATTAGGATTAAGACTGACATAGGTTTAGAATAGAATAGAATTAACATAAATTAGATAACCAAGATAATAATTAAATTGATAGATTTAACCTCGCTTCAAGTGTTTGACACCCTACTTACCACGAAACTACTACCGATCGGGTACACTGCCCGTTAAAGTGTTGTTTTTGGTTTAGTCGGCAAAATATAAATTTAAAACTTGAATCAATAAAATATACACCACACAACGACACATCAAGTTTTTGGCGCCGTTACTAGGGAGTGAAAATTAATCTTGATTTTTATTTGATATTTTGGTTTTTAACATCAGATTAGATCTAGCCCTTAGGAGTAGTGTAGTTTAGAGTTTCTTGTATTCTTGTTTGTTTATTGTGTTTGTGTTATACGACGTATTCAGTCCTCTGAATACGACGTATTGGTTATTTAACTACCTTTCTAGTAAGATTATTTCAGGATGGATGAACAGAACATGACTATGGAAGAATATATCAAGCTTGAAGAAGAAAAAGCTCGTAGGCGTGGTCGGGTGTTTAACTGGCAAACTGCTACATATGGAAAGATCAGGGTTGATGACGATCTTTACGACCTTAGATCTATGGAAGCTGAATTCCCATCTATTGTCATTGACGATGCCTTTACACCTCAAGATGCACTTCCGTGCAAATCTCAAGTAAGTACTCCTGTCAACGATGAGATCGACTTTAGAATATCATTTGACGAATCCGACGATGAGGATTACACAATAATTTGTGACAAAAACTCATTTTCGTATAAAATGATTTCTGTCAACAATTTAAAAACGGATTCGGAGAACGATAATGAAAATGCCGGTATACCTTCTTTTCCGCTACCCAAGCCTACGACCAGTTATGTTAATGATTTAGACTTCTTTAAAGATTTTGAGAATGAATTTCCAGCCATTGTTTACAATGATGCTCAAACATCTAAATCAGATTTATTAACTGATCCGATCTTAAGCCCTCAACATATCGATGAATTTAATTTAAATGATGAAACATCAGTGTCTGAATATGATGAAGAGGAACAAAATATTTTGTAGTTTAATGATCTATTCCCCTTCAATATTATTTGTCCTGATGATTTAAAGTCGGAAAAAGACAATAATGATAATGATATCGATATAATATAGTCTTCAGAGGGTAATAAAATTACACATAGGTCAAATATGCTTACGGATACAAGTCGCGATAAAATAGATAAAATTTTCGATGAGGAAAGCTTTGTCTTGGAACTTAATGTGAATATCGTAACTTGGATTTATCTTTTCAACGGGATGCTATTATACTTTATTATGAATTTGTATGTGTCGTTTGGCATTCCGTTCGACCCAAAGCGGTATTATAAGGATGGTGATTGTTCGCTAATGTTGCGGAGGCCAAGGTACGTTTTCTTTGCTTTATTTTAGGAAAATTGGTCTCCAAGAATGGATACGGCGTATTAGGTTAAAACCTATACGGCGTATCCACTGTTTTAACTTGTGTTGACTAAGTCAACAAAATTCGCCAATACGGCGTATCATGCAAAACTCGATATGGCGTATTGAGTTTAGGTATAAAAACCCAATTGATACGCCAAATCTATTTTTACCACAAATATTTCACTACCACACACACAATTTTTTTTTGGTAAATTTACTTTCCCCGTAGACTTTATAATTCTAGATATGCCTGAGGATATCAAAGTGCCCTTGATCCTTGGAAGACCATTTTTGTCTACCGCCCATGCTAAAATTGATGTTTACAAGAGAAAGATTACTTTAAGAGTTGGGGAAGAAAAGATTATTTTCAAAAGTGTTAAACCTGCTAGTAGTTTAATTAAGAGGATCTACATGCTAAGTTTAAGAGAAAGAATTGGGCTTGATTTAGAAGCTAGGCTAATGGGAGAGACTTTGGTGATTAATAGATCATTAGACCCTTTGAATGGAGATTACATCGAACTAAATGATCTAAATGAACCATTTGAGCTTAGGAGAAATCAAGGTGATGATTTAATGCCCACCATTGAGGAAGGTGAGGTAATTGATGAATTTAGAACTAGGGATGAAGATCTTGACACTGGAATTGATGATTACCCTAGTTATTGCGGCGATGATAAGAAAATCCGCATAGACTGTGCTCACAACTTAAAGTTTTCATGCATGATAGGATTTGAATTTACACACGTCAACTTCTTCCCGCTGTTGTATGTCAATGTGATGTCCAAAAAGTTTCATAATTCAATAATGAAAGATAAGATGGTGTACAAAGGGGATAATGTTGTAGGAGCCTTAATGAATGTGCCTATTTTTGTTGGAACCTTTTCTGTTGTGACTGACTTTGCAGTTTTGGAAGATATGGATGCTTATCGTGATGAAGGAATGGGCGATGTTATTGTTGGCGAACCGTTCTTAAGAGAAGTTGGAATTAAAGCAAGACGGTTTGATGGAATGATTACCATTTACAATGGTAATGATGAAGTAAATTACCAAATGGTGCGATCACATTCGAGGTTTAAACGCCACACTAATGAGCAATGCAACAAAATCCCACCATTACTGAAGGTAAGTGAGAAAGATAAGAAGAATGGAATCTCGCATGCATACCAAAAGCTTAAGGGGTTCTACAAAGGAGTTTTGAATCTAGGACCCGATTACATTCGAAATGCGAAGACGGAAGAATGGCTCACACGCGGGCACATTAGCGTGCATGAGATGGAATAGTAAAGAGAAGCTGAAGACAAGTCTAACTTAAAGACTTTGTTGTAAACAAAAGTGCTTCCCGGGAGACAACCCGAATTGTTATTTAATTTTATCGAGTCTGTCTTCCCAGACATCAATACGGCGTATCCGCTCCATACCATACGGCGTATTGATTGTCTGGACGTTATCAGTCTTTATTTTTTATTGCACTTTAAAAACATTATTGTCAGTTCTGGAATACGGCGTATTCATTAATTTGATACGGCGTATCCACCAGACTGACTCGTATTTAGTTTGTTTAGTTTAGTTTAAATTAACCGTAGAAGATAGGAATGCACCTGTTTTCCTATATTTTTTACAGGACCTCGTGAAAGAAATATCGACAAAGTTG
This sequence comes from Tanacetum coccineum, assembly GCA_026074375.1. Taxonomy (NCBI): domain Eukaryota; kingdom Viridiplantae; phylum Streptophyta; class Magnoliopsida; order Asterales; family Asteraceae; genus Tanacetum; species Tanacetum coccineum. The sequence goes on along the minus strand of BQNB010009493.1, from coordinate 30,430 downwards.
GTGGAATATATATTATCAAGATCAATTATGAGTGATAAAGTCCATTCTAGAATTCAGACCTTTTTCAACACACAATCATGCGTCATAAAACGCAAATTGGAGAATCAACCGAGCAAAAATCAGAGAGTTTATCTCATTCCTAATTCTTTTAGAATTCTCGTAATTAAGTGTTTATATAAACAAACGAGGACGTTGTTTAATTCAAAGTGGGGGATGGAATTAGAATGTAAACGATTGTACCTATTGTTGTCACACTAAAAAGCTTAAATTATACTCATTTTTTTATTTTCAAGCATACTTTTGTGAAATTACTTGATACATAACCCGCACACAATAACCCTTGTTAGATATTGTGAGGGATTTAAAACCTTTCCGTTTCCCAAATGTTTTTTTTTTTTACTAAAATCACAAAAATATAAGTGTGTCCGGTGATGTTGTAGACTTTAGAAACTTTGTCAATTGGAGTAACACTATCTAGACCACATGATGAGTACTATGGATTATAGATGGAGTAACTAGTTTAAATTGTAACCTTTTGGATTAACACCTAAATCAGCCATTACATGTTTTGCTTATTAACTAACTAGCACAAACCGGTTAGTACAACCCCTTATAAACCGTTTCCTCACTTAATCTTTATATGATGATCCATTAGAACAACGTAGATCCCAATTCCTTAGGAATTACACCACAATCAACTAATTTGGTTCGTTACAGCCCTTACAACCTAAACCTACCCTGATTAAATAAGTTTAATTTACAGTTGCTAGTTCCATAAAGTTAACTTTATATTCTCGTGTCTTGTGTCATTTTCTATCTTTGGTGCTGTTGGAAATTTGCACATTGCAAATGGGAATGAATATTAGTAGTCAAAACTCATGTGATTTTAGTATCGTCATAATTATTGGTGAATCCGAAGAACGAAGGAACTATCGAAGAAATTATCCGTAATTATTATGATCGTGAAGATGGTGAAACTACACCAAGATTTGAAGAATAGTTAGCAAAAAAAATCAAAAAAATACAAAAAGAGAGAGAATGAAAGTTTAAAGATAATCGTATCCGCAAAAGAGGCAATACCGAATGAATTACACGAAGATCGATTATTCTTTTATACACCACAACAAAAATCAACGGATGAGAGAGTATTGTAACAAAAGTGGGTAAATAACGCCACTACCTGATAGAGACAGTAAATTTTTAGGATGATTGGGAAGTTTATCATTACGAGAATGCCAACTTATGTTGTTGTTTTTTATCTATGATCAAGACGTTGTAAATAGTTGTGTCTTTATCATGGTAACTGTCGAGAAAAAGTGTCTAACTACTGTATCTTAAGTCTTTTAAAATTTTTCTATTTGTTTCTGATTTTTTATTTTAACAACCAATTGCTGTCCCTCTCAGCCTAAAGGATTAGCCCGTTGGTTTATTGCGAAAGAGACTTTTTTTCGAGCGTACATGTCTATCCGTGTAACGGCAATGTATTGCATGTCTTGAGCTACCCTCTTTGTTTTATGAATTTTAGGTGAAAGTTAGAAGGTTCCGACACCTATCTGCGAAGTCTTCATCCTAATCGTTGGGTAAATTCGAAGTAGGATGTGATCGAACACACATGTCTGTTCTTCGGTTAAGACGCGCCGAAGTATTTTTTAGCTTCACTGCCTTGTTAGAATGGGTAGCTTCTGGTGAAAGAATTGTATGATGATCAACGCCGAACGCCTTTCCATACAAAAAACTCATATTTACCTTTAATAAACATGTTACTCTGAGCTTTAGTGGTGAGATGTGTTCTCCTTGCCACGTCCAGCTTAAGGATAGAAACTCAATAATGACCGATCCCAAATTGAGCGAAATTAGTTACATGTTTACCACATAGATTAGTTTAGTGAATTTTGAGTGTTTTCATCTTCCTATTACCGTGAGGTGTTTGGTTAGTGTACGTTGTCAAAGATCAAATAAATGCTTTATTACTAGAAATATCCTTAGGGATACATTTTATATAACTTTTAAAGCCTAACTTAAAAAAAAAAGAAACAGAGAGAACAATTAGGATTCAAGTGGGGGGATATATGATGACTCAAAGACGTCTATTTTATATCATCATTATCCTCATGTAAATAATCCATTTTGTATAATTATCGCAAGAATTGGTACTTAATTGTTTATATTAGTTATTCTGCAATAATTATCGAGAAGTTGCAAAAGATGTAGAAAAGGACGTTTTGAAAGCATAAACGAAGAGTTCGAGAAAGTCTACAGATCTGACAGCCAATACGCCGTATTATTCTAGACCTATACGACGTATCCAAAACTTTGACGAATTAAAAGACCATTGCTTGACTTTGAAGAATATGCCATATCCACATCAACGATACCGCCGTAATATAATACTTTTGGTCAACGAATAAGAACCAACTGATTTTACCTCAATACGCCGTATCCAGCAAGAAGATATGACGTATCCGTGCCTATACTTCACAAGAAACCACGAAGACATAACGTCTAATACGTCGTATTGACTTATCGATACGCCGTATCTAACCGACATCCAGACCCCTAATATATAGACGACTACTAAACAATCAGATTTTAGGTATGGCAATTAGAATCCTAAAACCACCAAGTCGACCAGAAACTATAAAAGGAGCCTAAAGTTACAGTAAAAGAGCCTCAAGAACATGGAAAACTCTTATAGTAACTTTGTGCAACCGAATACGCCGTGTCGATTAAGGTTTCATTATTTTAATCGTTCAATATCCAAACCTGTGTATTTTTACAATGACAATCGGCTGATACTTTTATAGTATCAACTATATTATGAAATCTAATGTTTGGTTTGTTATCTTGATTGCTTAATTTATCGTTGAATTGGGTGTTTATGTTTATCATTAATATTCATTTATGAACTTAAATATGCTGACCTAACATCAACAAGTGTCTAGTCCTACATATTAATGCGTTGTAACTTTGTTAGTTTGATAGGGCCTATGCTAAGAGTCTGGGATAGCTCTTCATATTCAATTTAATATCTAGTAATCATAGGATCACAAAATAGTGGACCAATCTATGCCTTTGATATGTGAGCTTAGTTGAGCCATAAGGTGACCTTGGTACATTGAGTACGTTCTTATCCATTGGAATGGACTCAGACAGTAGACTACTAGTATAAAAACCGTCAGTTAGCAGTAAGTGGTAAAGTTCGATGAGCTATGGAGTAGTAACGAAAAGCACCATTACTTAGGATCCAAGATAGATTATCATCAACATAAGATTCTTTATATGATGCGGAATGCGTCTAATTGTGACATAATTAGCGTGTCTAGGTCTTAGGAAGAAGTACCGCCTAAGTCTAGGAATGATATGCCGCCTTGCCCTTCGTGAAATAAGTCAATTCATCGTACTATTAAACCGAACCCTGCGTTTTGATCATATTATTCATGGTTGATACATTTTCCTTACATTAGTTCTTGACCGTTCCTCTATCGTTTTTGTTTGTCATTTGTGGTGTGTTTATTGCTTATACAGTGTCATCAAAACCATAGTATAAGATAATTATAACTAACCTCGTGCCAGTCTCTCAGGCTGAAAACCCCCTTATCATTAGTTTAGGTTTAACATAGATTTTAAGATTAGATAAATTTAGTAACTCATATAAGGGATAAACTAAAAATACTGAAAACTTAGGAGTTAACGATCTCATCTAATATGCTCACTTGGATTCGACACCCTAACTTACCACGAAACTCATCAACCGGTACACTTGCCCCGTTAAAGTGTTGTTTTTAGGTATAGTCGGCATAAAATAAATAGTAAAACTTGATACATAAATAACACCTACACAACGACACATCAAACACCCAAGTTTCTTTGCATAATCAAGCCAATAAAGAAATAGACAATACAATAGATAATCATCCATAGACAAAATGATTATAACTAGTTGTTTGATGAAAACCCGTTCGACCTATGAAATCACCAACAACTAACCAAGCATGATAAGCAATTGAACAAAACTCAAGCATAAATGGATCTTAAACATAACATGAAATGGATCCACATGAACCATATTTAAACATAAACAATCCTCAATGATAAAACTTCATCCAAGACAAGTAAAATAAGAAATCTACTCCAAGAATATTTAACAAAAACCAAAGTATCAACAATCATAGCAATCTGAAACATTCTAGAAAGTAAATGAACTATACCAAAGTAGCAATTACAATAAGTAATGGAAGGATTTAGAGCAACTCTTAAGCCTCCAATCGACTATACGCTTCGTACCAAGCCAGAAATGGTTCCCAACACCTTCTTTGATGTTCTTGAGCACTACCTCTGGAAATGGCAGAGGTTTTGAGGTCTTTTGGGAATGATAATGGTGAAGGAAATTCGTCCTTGGGGTGTAAGGAGAATGTTTGGTGGTGATTAGAAGAGAGAATGATGATTTGATGATGGAAACTAAGCCATGGGGGTCCCTATTTATACTTGAACAGCCCATGGCCACCAATAAGTTTCTTTTGGGCAACAAAGTGTCAAAAAAATAACAGGGAATGGAGTTCTAGAGTAGTCTTGAGTCTTCACGCAAGTGAGTTGGCACATAAACATACATTTAAAGTTTACTTGGAGAGGTCAGCGCAATCGAGCCGGGCAGCTCATTTTCTTACCGGGCGGTAAGATGAAAATCGTGGGTGGACCTTGGAGAAGCCGGGCGGCAAAATGCCCCTGCCGGGCGGCAATATGAAATTTTCAACATACACTTTTTCTTTTTTCTTCGTTTAAGCTTCCCGATTATGTGAAATTCGACCGTGGGTCTTTTTCCTTCAACATAACTTGATTTTGACTCTATCTTGGGTCTTGTAAGCTTGAGTGATTGGTTATTTTGCTCTTGGATAGGCTATCGAACAGATTTGATGTGGGATTCTTCGTACATGCATAAATCTTCATTTTTACTTCTTTTCTTGGTCTTTTCTTTATTTTCTTGATCTTGGCTAGCTACAAATATATAAATCCCCCATTGGGAATCTTAGAAGACAAAACATCGTTAAATTAACCAAATAGACATGTACAACACCATGATAACGCTCTAAAAAACAAACTCAATGTGAGCGTTATCACCTCTATTAAGTGGAGATGTTTTAGAGACCCTTTTCAAAATCCAAATCCGCAACATAACCTACATCCAACCGACTGAAACCCCCCAAAAGTTTTGACACCATTTGAGGGGGGCGAGAGAATATTTATAGGAAAACAACCCTCCACCCTACCTCAAGGGGGGTTTATTCCCCACAGCAAAAAAGCTTAGTCTATCAACAATTCATAAATAAACGTGAGTGGCCATCAGCCATTATAATTTCAATGGTTGCTTTGGAAACCATAAGAGTGTCTTCCAATAATAGTACCATCGATGAGATACCAATCCTGAAGGGTAAGCTCTCAAGATGATTATCGTATGGACCAAAGGATGAAGAGCTAGGGCAAATAATAAAGGGCCCAACGGATCCCCTTGTTGAACCCCTTGGCAAGACCAAAGAATAAAGTCATCATAATAAAGCCTAGCAGGTCGAGAATAACAAAACTCAACCCATGGAGCAATGGATGGGCACCGCTCCCTAGTTTCCTAAAGTAAGACACTATTATCGACAAGATTGAAAGCATTCTTAAAATCCACCAAAAGCATAAATAGCCCAACCTCGTTACCTTTAGACTCAATGAGCATGTTCACAGAATGCAAACATCATCCAACCACCACCATTGAACACTTGACGGCTAACAAAACGGGACGTACCAAAATGAGAAGACTAGCCAAATTAAGAATTCATAGAATTACCAACAGAAGAAGAAGAAACCTTAGAAACAAGCCTCCTTCACACAGTACCAATGGCAATAGGGTGCAAGCCACCACCCGGCTTGACCAAGGGTGTCAAAGGGGCACTGGCGATAAACTCCCCTAGCTGGCTAAGGCACTTTCCACTAAGGAACAAGTTAACAACCCCAGTAATAGATCCGAAGCATACATCACAAAACATGGAAGCGCTCCTTCTAAAATATCCGCTAAATGTTGTGCTCTAACCCCATCTTGACCACAAGACGTCCCTTTCGGGAAGCTATGGATCCTATTTAGCATGAAGTCTTTATGGACAAAAAGAGCCTCCCCACCAAGTGGAGAAGAAGACAAAGTCGGGGGTGAGACATAGGGGTGTTTGACTTCCAGATCATGCAATTATTTTTATTTATAATTATTATCTTGTGATGATTATTTATTATTAATTATTATTACTATTTCAATTTTTTTTAATTACATTACGTTGAGAGCCAACTAAACACAATTACAGATTTCATCAGTTACAATTTCAACACATTATAATTCTCACACATTCTAACTCTTTGAATTACAATCTATTCAAATTACAATTCCTTTGAAGAATTATAATTTTTTAAAAACATATTGCGAACGAAAGTCCCCTACGTTACTCAAGACACTTATTATATGGCTCAACTCAATATATGAGCGACCTGTCGATTGATCAAAGTTTTTGCTCAAGAATATTCATACAATGTTCGCTACAACTTAACCAATATTTATGCCACTTAGTTATTGAATTTTACATATATTACCAAAGGTTAACATTTGTACATCAATTTACTCAATGTTTTTAATATCCGGATTGACTAGGTTGGTTCAACTGAAAACTAACAAGTCATTTAGAAACCGATTTTTATAGATTATGCACTATGATAACCAAATCTACTACCTTCATGTTAGCGTTACTTCACCATTGAACACACTATCAAATTCGTCACCTTTTAGGTGCTATGATCACCATCAAACAAAAAATATATTTTTACAAACATACCACACAGTATACTCATAAACATTTACTAACCAAAAAATATAATAAAAACACCACACTTTCCTTGGATTACGTTCACTGGTGCACACCACCAAGAAAGATGAAAATGCAACCACCGCGCACCGTGGTGCACCCCCACTAGGGGGTTCGCGCGTAATTTTGCTTGATGCTGATGGTTTGCGCCTGACCATAGTGCATAACCACTGAAGAATCAGTTAAACCGGAAGGAACCCCCACTAGGGGGTTCGCACGTAATTTTGCTTGATGCTGATGGTTTACGCCTGACCATAGTGCATAACTACTGAAGAATCAGTTAAACCGGAAGGAAACCAGAACCTAACGGGTAAAAAATATTAAACCAAAACCAGAACCAAGACCATAAAAGCTTAACGACAATGCAATCTTAAAGAGCTCAAAGACAAGGAGCTCAATGACCTCGCTTTGGGGGAGATTGTTAGCCTCAAAATATTGAGTCCACAATTGAAGTCTTGGTCATTCAACAAAGGAATCTCAGTGATTATCTTATACACGTTGTAATAGGCTAGAAAAGGGTACCAAACTCGTTTATAATCTAATTGTGTAAGCGTTATGGGCTTAAAGCCCACCAAAACTCGAGCCCAGCCCATGGATACTTACCTAGGCGTTTCATTAAGCGTTAGGAAGTATAAGTAACCTTCTCCACACATGGAGAAGGGTTGGTTGTCATTTGTAAACATTTCCATACACTTGATAATCCACCATGTCTCCTTTTCTTCCTTTCTTTCTTTTTATCATCTCCTTCTTTATTTCTTATATGTATTTCGTGTACAAGTGATCATGGTGAAGTGAAATACGGGTTCCTAAAGAAAGAAAGTTTGCAAGAGGTAAGGAATACAATGGCCAAGAAGGGGTATTTATAGGCTAAAAACCCAAATGTGGGTAAAAAAGTTTTTGCGTGTGGCCGCATGTCGCGCGTTTCATCGCGTGGTCTAGTTACCCAGAGACCCGAAGGCCATTTTCGGGTATTGTTAAGCTTTTTTAATACAGCTCTTGTTAAAACCCCTCAATTTGTACTTCAGCTAATGACCTTCATCATTATTAACTTCAAGTTCAACCAAACAAATAGCCATTTGATAAAAGCGTTTGTGAAGTGTTTAAAAGGTTTTTGTTTGTCTGATATCAAAAAGAGAGAAAAGAACTATCGGACAAGGGTATTTTGGGTATTCCTCTAATGTAACTAGCCTAGTTAGGATCTAACCATGGTTTGAGAAGTTGTTTAAGGTATAAGTAAATATTCTAAGAATATTCTTAACTTGGAGAGAAAGAGTGGATGTTATGGGGGGAAGATTTAAAATTTAAATTGCAAATGGTTTAAGCACATGTGTGAATTAGAGGAAAGGATAAGAGTAATTTGTGTATGAGTTATCATGATGTGATGTTGATGGGATGGAAAGTAGCCTCTTGATCATATTCATAATGAAGGGTAGAAATGAGATGGTGAAGAGGTAAGTTAGATAGGTGAAGTGGCATGATCAAGGGTGGAAGAAGAAGTATGTGTATGTGTTTTTCAAATTTCAATCCAAGAGAGAAGAAGAGAGTGAGGTAAGTTGGATTGATGAAATGACGTGATCAAGGGTTAAGATGAAAGTGTGTGTATGTGTGTAAAATTCAAATTGATTTGTGAGGAAGATGATGAATAAGAGATATGTGATGGAGAATGTTTTGATGTGATGTGGAGGAGCCTATGTTGGTATGTTAGGGGACAAAAAGTACACAAGGTACAATGGAGTAAGAGAATGTGAGTTGTCCTATGTGAGGATAAGATGGAGAATGTTTAAGTGAGGAAGGTTTGATTTTGTGAAGGCTTAAAAGATAAGAAGTATAAAGATGACGGTGATTAGTGAAATCAAAGGATTGATTTGAGTTTATAATCACATTGCCAATAAGAGAGAAAAGAGTGGGCATATGCGATTATGAGATGGTTTGAGAAATGAATGTTTAGAGTGTGTGTGGAAGGTATAATCATTTGTTGGATAAGAAGGATTAACAAATGATTAGGAGGATGTGTTGTAGGATTGTGTAGAAGGAATACATGTGTAGGTTTGTAAGGCATTTATAAGTGAGGAGGTAAGAAAACTCAAAGTATGATTAACCTTCAAATACCACAAACTCAATTAGTCACTTGGACTTTAATCCATGATAATCAACAATGGATTTGATTACTAATAATCTATTGTCATTGCAAGGATAGTCCTTGTGATGATACAAGTTTAGGGGGTTGGCAGTTTTGCCCCCTAAACTTGTATTTGGGCTTATCTTGGGCCGGTTTGGGTTTAAAAAGGATTTGGGCCTTTTGGGCCCATTTGGTCTTCAATATATCCCTTAATGGGCTGCCCCGGCCCATTAGATGGGTAAGGGTGGCCCATTAAGAATTTCTTTGGTTTTGGCTTCGGGTTTGACCTTTGACTTTTCCGGGGTTGACTTTTGTTGACATTTTGACTTTGACCTCGGTTGACTTTGACTTTTCACGCTCTTCACATTCTCGTGCTCAGTTTTGTCGTTTTAGCTTCGTTTTTTTTCCTTTTCTTGAATATCCTTTCCTGCACAATACAAATGCAAAACATACAAATACAGTGTATTTTTGGTACGTTTTTTGTCATTTAAGCTCGTTTTTAATGGACAAAGGTATGTGTATTTAAACACATACCACCAACCATAAGGACTTTCGACAAGGGGTAAGACTAGGTTAAAGGGTATATATTTTTGGATATTTTTATTTTAGTGGATGGGATAATTTTTGGGTAAATTTGTAGATGCCTCTTTATCACATAAAAATACTTATATCACGCGAACATGATCTTACCGCGATCTTGTAATGATTTCAAGCACAAGTTCTAGAATCAATAAATCACTGGCACACTCACAATTTTTAATCCGATATCAATGCTCCAGAAAAGGAGACAAATTACAAATACACAGTCGTAACGACGGATGAGACACTTGCAATTGCATTCAAACCTTAACTCGAGAAAGCTAAAGAAAATTTTTTTATCTTAGGTATCAATGATGGATACCCGAATTTCTTTAGATCTAAAGGCGAACCTTACATTTTTAGGTAATTGGTATAAATATGTTGGTAATGTTATAAATCTCGAGTCAGGTCTTATTTATTAATCAGGACACATCTCTGGTTTCAAAAACTTTATTTCTTTACTAAGTTTTACTCTAATATATTAATCTAAGTGGCAAAAGAAAAAAAACAATACTAGATTTTTAGATTACTGAGGGCGAACAAAAATTTATACTTTTAATAATGAGTCTAATTCTTCCAATTTATTTCCCCCCCCACACTTAAGTTGGGCGATATGAGAATTTAGAAAATAGCTTAAAAGTGGGATAATGAGAAAAATAAGTATAAGAGAAATGAGACTTCCCGGGGCTCATAAGTTCTCGGTTGAATTCTGAACGATACGACGCAGAACAGAATGCCGTCATGTGTATTCTATCACATGTAAAATAATCAAATTTGTTGGTAGAAATATTACGATATTTAATCTATACATTCTCTTCATATTTTGGTGATGACAAACATGTAACTTATAACACATAACGTAAAGTGCTTAAGTTACTCGTGATCACAAATCATCAATGCATTCATAAAACAACATCTCTCGACGTCTCAAGTCTGCTTCAACGAAGTTTGCACCCGACGTAAATCACTTAGGGTATGAATAAATAAATGCTTAATTTATTTTGTGATCAAAGGATTTTTTATTTAACCTCACATTTTTCATAAAAAAATGTCACAAACATTTTTAAAACTTTTACAAAACATTTTAAGATTTAAAAGAAATGTTTTATTCAAAATAAATATTTTGAATTCAAATTTTCTACCTAAAAATGGCTAGAAATGTTTCAGAAAACACATCCCCCAAAAAAGATAAAAAAAGGAAGCGTCTAGGGTGGGCGGTCCCCTTAATTATAAAGGGCGGCCCCTTAATTATTAAGGGGACCGACCCCTATTTAAGGGGACCGCCCAGACAGAAAGATTCCCCAGTTTCCCTATAAATACTAGACTATTCCTCACTGATTTTCTAACCTTTTGCACCTTTTCTTTCTGTCCCAAATCAGTTTATACATCTCACACATATTCTAAAAACCTTTGATCATGTAATCATAAGCATTTGTTTCCAAGTGATTCAAGCTTACTCCTTCAAGTGCAAAAGAAGAACTCTCGTTATCATCAAGATACGAAGTTATGTAGTTTAGTTAGTGCATTCATGACATGTCTTACATTCACAATGTATAGATCGAGTCCATGTAATCAATAACTTGCATAATATTGGATCGATGGGAACATGTGGTGTATAGTTGGTTAGATTGGTGGTGGATCATAGGAAGTATAGTTAGATCGGGGTGATCTTAGTAAGTTGTGTTAGATTGGTGTGATCGTAGTAGTGTCTAAGTGAAGTCGTGTAGTGAAGAAGAAGTCGTGTGGTGAAGCCAAGTTGTGAATTGTCGTGAAGTGGTGTGTTGTGTTGTGATAGATTGGTTCTAGCTATGATTAGAACTCGACATTTGGCTTAGTGTCAGAAATCGGTGTAAGCTTAGTCGTGTACGGTTTTCTCCGCCTAAAGGGAGCTTGTTGACTAGTGAAGTAACTCTCGAGTTGGGTACTCGGGGAGTGGAGTAGGGCGAAGAGGTGCTTCGTGACCGAACCACTATAAATCATCGCGTCCGGTTTGCATTTCCTTTTACCTTTCGCTTTACATTTTTATTTACGCTATCGCTTTACATTTATACTTGCATCATATCTATATGTGTGTGAATGGTTGCTTATATTGTTTGGGTGATAATTGTGCCATAGATATAAGTTAATATTATGAGTATGCTATAGTGAATATAAATGTTGTATACACACTTTTCACATTGCGTCTAACTTGATCGGCAATTTGATACGAAACATTTTAAATTTTTAAATGGAAACGTATTCACCCCATCTACGATTTCCACAATTTTTTATCAGGAGCCACGTCGCTCTAATTTTCAAAACAAATGGTTTTAAAAATTGAGTACGATCCATGTATCAAATTACCCATAAAGGGGAATTAAATATGAAAAATGTTTTGTTGCTTAATTTGTATTAGTTTTGTTGTTAAATACACTAATTATACTAGCTCGAAGTAAAAAAAATGATGCTTAAAATAAGTGTTATATGTTCGGTATCAAGTTCAGAAAGTTGTACACCTTTTTGCAAAATCAGTAAACAATTTTGTACAAAAAAAGTAAAATTTGAGTATCAGATGGCCGGCCCCCTTAAAGTGTATGGCTGGCCTCCTTAATTCCTGGCCGCCCCCTTATATTTAAGGGGACCACTTGTATGATTTAGCAGTTTTTCGGAAACTTTGAAAATTCATATAAAATTAACCGTAAGTTTGTAGAAGTCGTGCCACCCGCCATTTTGAAGATAATTGAGTCTACTTTCATATAAAAATACTTCTAAGTATTTATTTCAAACTTAAATAAGTCAGAAAGGCAAATTACTACTTATTGTCCAAAACGTTGAGTCTCGGTTTAACGTAAAACTTGTATTTTATCTTTTCCTTTCGAGTCGGAAATTTCTAGTTGGTATATCTTTGAAAAATGGTATAATTAACTTTTCAAAAGTTTTAAAATTGGTTAATTTTTATAACAACTCGGTATTTTCATCAATGTAATATCCATCTATTAAATTAGATGCAATGTAACATCTATATATACCACCTTTTTACAGAGAAATTTTTGCTTTATTCTATTATGTAACGTAGTTTACATAACTAAAGTAAACGAGCTCACGCAACAACCAATGCCATCTATATCTATGTTTATATCATGTAAACATCCTAATATGTCAAGTCTATGTCCTAATATCATTTTTACCAAATACATTATCTATTTAACGTGCCATTTACAATGTTATTTCAAAACAGGCATTATACGTTAAACGTTTATATCAAAACCCTAATTATATGTAATGTTTACATATAAAATAAATGTACAAACTTCCAAGGCAAGTGTACAAGTAATCAATGCATAAAATTTGAAATACATTTTTCCTCCAAGTCAATGTACAACTCATTTAAGCTCAATGTACAAATCCATGAAGCACGAATTCAAACTAACTCATTTTCCCTCCAAATTCATTCTAATTTCTTACCACCACTTTAGCACAAGGTACAATACTCAATGCACAACTTCTAAACCCTAAACCTAAACCCTAAATCATCCTAAAACCCTAATCTAAAACCCTAAACCCTAAACGAAACCCTAAACTAGTTCTAAACCCTAATTCGAAAACACTTAACTTAAACCTAATCCTAAACCCTAATCCTAACACTAACCTTAATCCTAAACCCTAATCCTAACACTAAACCTTAATCCTAAACCCTAAACTATCCTTAATCCTAACCCTAATCCACGTCTTAAATACTAAAACCCTAACCCGAAACAAAAACCAACCCGACACCCTTTTTCTTTCATTTTTAACCCATTTACAACTAAGCTAGCTCCTTAACACCACCATGACCTCACCACCATGTCATCTAGCAGCCATACAACCACCTCCATCACCTCCTTGTAAGCTACTACCACCACTTGCACTCCAAACATCCCCCCTCATCACCCCTTTGTAAACTGAACCCCTCAATATCCTTCCACCACTCAAAGCTACACTCATAGCCCTTCCTAATCACCCTATAGCCTTCTTTAGTCACTACCTACAATCCCTTGGCCCCTACTCCAAGTATTCTTGGGCACCAAGGGTGTTTCGAGCCCTATAAAAGCCGAAACACACATACTCTTTCAAAACACACCTTAAAATTCACCATACACCCAAATGAAGTTCTAAACCAGACGAAGAAAGATCAAAGAAGAAAGAACTCAACAAATTTGACGTGACAACCATGGTTTGAGCAGGTTAGTCAAACCGTTAGTATTGACTTATGTGCCTGTTGCAATATATGGTGTATGTGATTCTATGTGTTTAAATGAGTTTATGTGGGTTATGTGAGGTATTGGTAATCAATCTATTGAGTGTGATCATCTCAATAAAATTGGAATGGTAGTGAAATTGGTTGAGTTCATTTTGTTCACTTTTGAGTGACAAGGAAATGATTATTGAGATTTGAGTGTTTTCGTGTTAAATGTGTAAGTATTATTACGTATACGTATTTTTGTGTTAGTAATCTAATATAGGTTTAGATTTTAAGTGGTAAGTTAAGAATAATGTAAAAATTCTATTTTAGGAAAGTTAGGTTGAAAATAAAAAGTTAAAAGGTTATTTTTAAAAGTCTAGTGGATTTCGTTTAAGCAAAAAGGTATAGTCAAATTAGTTAAGGTTTTTATAAAAATTTAAGGAAATACAAGTAATTATATAATTAATAAATAAAAAAAAGGGCCAAGGTCGGCCGGTTTTAAGAAAAAAAAAGGGAAAAAGAATTTTATTTGGAATCAAATTATAATTGGTAATTATCTAGGACTCCTTATTGTAGGCAATAAATACAAAATAAATCCCAAACCCCCTCCCACTTGTGTTTGATGACCGAACAGGAGAAGAAAAAGAGAAAAAAAAATTAGGGTTTCTTTGCTAAGGTATTTTCTAATTCTTGTTTAATTCTAGTAAATTTTTAATTAATGTAATCTAACATGATGGATTAGGGTTTTAAACAAGTAATTTTCGGCTAGGGTTTGGATTAGGGTTTTATGTTTCTGAAATTTTATGATGTATAGATCATGTTTGATCATTCATTTGATTGTTTTCATGATTGGGTTAGTCGGTTAGGGCTTGATCTTTAGATATAGTCGTTTTAATTTACTGCAGAATTTTGGTCAGTCTTGTAGAGGTCATAACTCATTCATAAAAATTCAAATAAAAAATTTACAACATACTGAAGATAACCACAGAGAGTCTACTTTCGAGCAAAGTTGGTCTCGTGAGTTTTTATGGTCGGGAAGTTGGTCAAAAGGCCGTTACAAAATCAGTGGGTAAAACTGTGACGAATTTTAATTTTGGTTTTGATTTTTCTAAAAATACTTAGACATCTAGTTAGAGGCTCTAAATCACGTGGAAGTTAGTTTATATATTGTGTGTGACCCTTGAATATTTTCTAAGCATATAATGAGGTCTAAAGTGGTCATCTAGTGTCATACTTTTAGGGGGTCAGATTCTGGACGAATTCTAGACACTTTGGATTAATGAATTTCTAAAGGGTATTTGTAAAAGGGTAATGGCTTTGGGAGAGCTATGAGAGGTTCATGGGACATATATGTATCATGGTGAATTTTGGTTTGAATTGTGGAAGTGTTTAAGTGATACGTTTAGGACGCGTAAGTGAGTGTAAAATTCTGCTCAAAACCAGAAAATTTAAAGTGTAGCATTGAAGTGTAAATGGCATATGTAGGAGTTAGAAAAAGGTTAATTCAAGTATAGAACTATGGTAGATAGCTTAGATATCCATCAGAGTTGAGGTTACATCATATTGGGTTGAATGCCTAATTGATGGTAGCTTATTGTGTGCTTAATTGTTTAGATTATCCGTGAAGTGTTTGTGAAGCTTTTGTTGGATTCTTTTGGGAAGCTAAGCATCAGGTGAGTTTCATAGTCCCACTTTTTAATGTTTTTACATTTGGGATGGAAATGATGCAAAGAGGTTTTGAAATATTTTAGTTACTGTGATAATGTGATTTAAATGATGCATGGGTTGTACGTGACTATTGTATGTTATGTGCTACTTGCTTTTATGGTATGAATTGTTCATGATTAATGCGTGTCCGTCTCACCCATATGGCATTTATGGATTTGGTTGGTAGTAAGCGTGATCGTCTTATTACTGTGAGTTGTTTGAGTGAGCGTGATCGTCTCATTGTTGTTATGTTTTGTTGATTTGTTTTGTTGTCGATTGGGTCATTTTATGTGAGGATTTGAGCGTGAACGTCTCAATGTGGATTGATGTGATTGCATGTTAGCTTGTATGATAGTACGCTGTATGTCCTGCTATGTTATGTTTTATTTATCACAGTAATTGGATTTAAAGGTTTGTTTTGCGTGTCTTAAACCTATGACTCTCACCAACCGTTGTGTTGACGTTTTTAAGCATCATTTTCAGGTGAGCTTCATGAGAATATTGAGGTTAAGAGAGGTGGCTAGAATGACCGCTAGGATTGCATTGGAGTTCGCTCCTGAGTTTGTTTATGTTTGTTGCATGATTTTGTTGAATGTTATTTGATTTTATTAGGATCGTGAGATATTGTTCTTGTATTGGTGAGACCCTTTTTCATTAATACAAGATGTCGTTCTTTTGGTTTTCGGTATTGTCATGACACATTGTGTCTTTATTACTTAGTTTATTGCATTTTAGTTTTCTTATTGTTGATCAACCATTGTGTTGTGATGATATCCATGATGTTACGCCTCGTGTTTCTGCCTTGGCGGGGTGTGACAGATTGGTATCAGAGCCTTTATGGTTATAGAGAACTAGGTGGTTGAGCCTAGACTATAGCTTAAGGGTCCCTTCTTATAGATGCAAGTTAGGGCTTTGTGTAAGTATTATACACTATTATGCTTATTTTCCTGTTAAGTTTCATTAAAGTACATATCTATATACTATTATAATAAGTTGAGTTTTTCTTTGTTATTTGAGATCCGTATCTGATATAGTCCTATTGTTTTGTGGTCTATTATTAGTACGTCTCCCTTATTCGTATGGGTGGGGGAAAAAGTACATAATTCAGTTGCTTTCGCAACTGGGTGTAAAAGTATTAAGAATAGCAAGCGGTGTAACCGCAAGATCCGAATTCCTATTGCTATGTGGCCGTGTAAAGTCAAAGAGAAGATGACCTTAAAGGAAGTTGATGGACTAACGGTTGAGGAATTTGAACAAGGATATATTGCTAAGGATGGCACTTGATCACTGGTTTCTTGGAAAATTTTAAGGTATGAAACGTCTAAAGAAGTATTTTAAGAGCCGGTGGAACAACCTAGAACGGACCATTGACCTCGTATGGGATTTGTGGAATTGCCCACAACTGCAACAAGGAAATCCCATGAAATGTTTGCAACAACTTCGACTACCTCAGCCCAAGGGTAAATGAATGGGATGGTTGATAGAAGCATGGTGGAAGAAGTTGACGAGGAATGAAGTGGACTCGGACCCTTGAGTTCAACCGCAAGTTAGTAAACTGTGTGGAAAAGAAGACAACTAAAGCTGATCATGACCGCGCGTCTCGTAACTGCCCATATTGTTCTAAGTAATTGATATGTTTTAGCTTATTTTTCTTTCTTTCGACGTTTGGAGCCATGTTAGGAATGTTATTTTCGATGTTTGGATTCTGAGTATTAATAATAAAAGTGATTATTAGGATTATTCCTTGTGTTAATTGTTGGTTTCATTTTTTTAAAAGGTGCTATATGGTGTGTTTATTTTATGAAGTGTCTTCATAGGAGGGAGTACAACTGTGAAAGGGGGCATCTATAATTATGGTGGCCAACATAATTATACATGCGCCACAACATAGGTGGACTTGCAAGTATGATTACATGGATTATTGTTGATGCGTTGCATGTATGTATATGGTTATTAAGAAGTATGATAAGATCATGATCCCTATTATATCGTCTAATGTATATAAATTTTATATCTTATAGAAAATGGCTCCATCACGTCGAAGCGGCAACAATGATAACAACAACAACGAGAACCCTGACATTGCTACTATTATCGCGCAGCAACTGCAAACCATTCTTCCTCAGATTGTCACTCAAGTGACTAACAACGTGAACAATGCTAATAACGGTAATGGAGGAAATGGTGGTGGTGGAAATGGAAATGGTGGGAATAACGGATGCACTTTCAAGGCATTCCAATCTTGTAATCCCGAGGAGTATGATGGGAAAGGAGGTGCGATAGTGCTTACTCGTTGGATCGAGAAGATGGAAAATATGATTGATAATAGTGGTTGTGCGGAGAATCAAAAGGTGAGGTATACGGTGTAACATTTCTCATTTTCGTGTCATTGTACGACTCTATTAATGATCACTATTTATTTTAGTCCGATACGCGTTTATTTTTAATATTTACCGTTAAGCTAAATCGCGTAGACTAAAAATAATCAATGAATGTAAACGGTCATCAAATAAATTAAAGTTTTCATCCACCAAGTAATATATAATTACTAGGGAGATAATTATGTACTTTAGGTACTTTATTTTTATTGGTCACGTAAAAGGGTTACGTTTCGCGATAAAATACATTTGGACACACCCTGGAAATACCTAGACTTACCTAGACTCAAACCAATACCCGTATTAAACGCCTAGACACAAAAATTAACTAATGTCTTGTGTTAATATCACTTGGTTTCCGAAATTTGACAAGTAAACCATAAGCAAATCGTTCCATGTGGATTTTCTAGCTAACAAATCAAACTAAGGATCCTTAAAGTACTAGTACTAATCCTAAGTAATTAATATGTGTACTAATGGTCTCCTAATGATCTTTTACTCATGGGATAATAACCCTTTTCTCCCTTGGACTTTTGTGCAAAGCGACTAGAAAGAGAGAAGCCACAAAAACCATTAAGATCCTTTATCCTAGTAAAATCTGAGCTAATTATATTGTGTAATTAAGGCACGGTACTTGAGTGGTTTAGCCAAAACAATGTGTAGTTAACTAAAACTTCACAAAACCACTTCCTAGGGCACGGTTTGGCTTGGTTTAGGACTAAAAGATGTAACTAAGCTTATCACCTATAAATACACTCTCACACATACACTTGAACACTCTTACAACCCTCACTCACTCAAACAATAAACACATACACACGTATCTCCTATTACAATCGGCCCCATTTTTTTTTGTGGTATTATTTTTATACCCTTTAACCGACCACTACACGAATAATTTGCCCTAAGAGCCCAAGGAAGTCTTTAAGATCGAGTATAAGGACCTAAGAGGGAAGCACAAGCTAAGGAGTTGGGTTTACAAGCTTTGAAGCTTGAGGGTTAAACACGTTTGGGTGTATACGCGTCACACCACACCGCAAGCCATAACCAAGGAAAACTTAGGACTCTTGTAAGTATTTGTCTAAGCCTCGTTATCTTTCGTTAAACGCTTAGCCAAAATTATATAATTCGCGACACTACTCTTTTGTAACGTGTACGCGTGCATGAACGTGCATGGGTTGGTCCATACATGGTTCACGCACCTAAATTAATGAACAAGGTCTCGTGTGGTCAGTACGGTGATTATAAACTGGTTAGTGCACGAAGCTAAGGCTTAACGCACCATCTAGCTTGTTAGCACAAGTCCACTTTGGTCATTTGTTTCGTTGTGGAAGGGTACAAGACAACTTGAACATTGACGTGAACACAAACCCTTCTACGTGAACGTACGTAAGTATTATACGTAAACTATTGTTGTAAACATGACGTGGGGGTGTGGGAACACACATTCGACCTTAACGAACGTTTGCATGTTATGGGTCGCGATTAGGAAATGCTAGACGCATTGTTTTAGTGCTAGACGATTTAACGAGACCCATATGTTACACTAATAAACCTTTCGGGCAACTAATTGACTCGTAAAACCTAACAGCCCACCAACGAGGCCCAAAACAAGCCCAACAACCACGAATAAGCTTCCACAGCTTATTGGGAAGCTTAAACAACCCATACGTCTCCTAAAAATCCTAGAAGACGTTATTGGACCCAAGAGAATTAAGACCGAACCACTAGAACCCTTACCGGGTTACTATCGAGCCCAATAGGCCCAACGGTAGGCTTATTAGCTTATCGAATAAGCTAAATAAGCAAGCCGACCTCCTAAGTGCTTGTTGGACCTTAATGTGCTTAACGGACCCTAATGGACCCAACGAAACACTTTAAAACCCTTAACGGGCCCAAGCTGGCCCAATAGAATGCTTATTAGCTTATCAGCTTAATCGGAATAAGCCGAAATTAAAACTGCTTTATATGGTGCTTATTTCAAGTTTTAAATATGATATAGTAAATAGTCCTAGAAACATTAAAGGTTAATGGGGCCAAGCTATTGGCTTACGGGCCCCAAACCCAATAAGCCTCGAGCTATAAGCCATAATAAGCTCCCGACGTTTTATTTTAAGCTTTTCCGACCTCACCGAGCTTTTATTAAAGAACTTTTGGACCTATTAAAACTATAATGGATCATTAAAATGCTCAACGGACCTTAACGGGCCCAATAAGGCCCGTTAAGCCAAAAATAAGCTCGATAAGCTTATTTTAAGCCGAAACAACTCTAATGACCTACTTTAAGGATAAAAAGCAATTTAAAACTATTTTAAACCTTTTTCGTGGTCAAAATACGAAAACCGAAAGTGAAGGGACTAATTTTGCCATTTTCGAAACTTGAATAAAATGTTAAAGTCGTATATTGAAAACTCATAAACTATAAGGACGAAGTTCGTAAATATCTAAACGGTAAGGACTCAAATTGAACCTTTAAGTTAAATTCGAAAACTAGAGGGACTGATATTGTAATTAACGAAAAGTATAAGGTTAGAACTCGTCACTTTTCGAAAACTATAAAACCATAAGGACCATTTTCGTCATATCACGAAACTAGGTAAATAAGGGCTAGAGTTGTGAACTATCGAAAATAAATGATAAGTTTTAATAATATTAAAACTTGGAGGTTCACTTGTAAATAAATAAAAACTATAAAACGAAGGGACTAAAACCATAAATCTGAGAAACTTATGATTTACTTTGATAAAACAAAAGTCTTGGTTTATAAACTGAAGCGAGTACAAACGGAATATATATATTAACATATATACGTTTATGTTTCGAGTAATAATTAAATATTATTATCAAGAAGTAATAAATATGATATATTTATTAAACGGAAACAATTTCACGTTTCTCGAGAACCATCGGAATTATAAATACAATAATCTTGTGCACCACCACACAAGTGATAACGGTATATATAAACTTAAAATGGGATTTAGTTTATACCATGAGTCGTTAGCTTAAATGTGTAAACTAAAATCATTAACATAAATTATTTTGTAAGAAAATGGGTTTTTGTCAAAAATTACCATGTAATCTTCATCGTAGGATTCGTCAAACGATATTCTAAAGACAATTTCGTTGTTGTTAAGAGAACTTGCCGTGGGTTCACAAGAGAGTGTTTTTTCAGATGATAACTCGTCATTAAGAACTATAGCTGGGAATTTGGTTTCAACGGATCTAGGGTCGTGAACGTCTTCAACATACCAGATCTTACCATACTTAGCAGTTTCCCAATCATACACCTTACCACGTTTTCGAGCTTTTTCTTCCTCGAGCCTGATGTATTCCTCCATAGTGATGTTTGGGTTGTCCATCCTGTAATAAACTTACTAGAAAGAAAACCGTCAAATAACCAATACGTCGTATTCAGTGAACTGAATACGCCATATTACACAAACATAATAAGCAAACAAACAAGATTATAAACTAATCTAAATTACACTAATCCTAAGGGTTAGATCAAATGTTAAAAACAAAAATTTCAAATAAAAATCAAGATTAAATTCCCACTATACGGCAACAGCGCCAAAAACTTAATGTGCTGTCGTATAGGTTTACTTTATTGATTACCAAGTTTTAAATTTATATTTTACCGACTTATCCTAAAACAACACTTTAACGGACAGTGTACCCTGTCAGATGGGAGTTTCATGGTAAGTAGGGTGTCGATCACTAAAAGCGAGGAACACTTTCAATTTATTAATATTTTGGTTGTCTAATCTAAGTTAATTATATGTTAGTTCTATTCTATCCTAAACCTATGCTAAACCTATGTTAATCCTAAATCTAATGGATAAGAGGGGGTTTTTTAGCCTGAGAGACTAGCACGGGTTTGGTGGTGACTAAAACCAATTTCAAGACACTTAAACATACGCAAGCAAATTAACAGAAGATAAAAGAGCGGTTGAGCCAAATATAAGAAAACTATATTAGCCATCATTAATCGGATTAGAATGTTGGTTTGTTTACTTAGTGTAATGATTACTTATCTTGAGGCGGCATATCATTCTTAAAATTAAGGCGGTACTTCTTCCTTAAACCTAGACACGTTGAATTCTGTCATAATTAAACGTATAGGGATTAAGCAATGGTGATCTTGATAAACCCTAGCTCATAGAGACTTTACCCACTTACTACTTAATGGCAATTCATACACTAGTAGTCCACTAACCAAGTCTTTATCAATTAATTAGAACGTACTCGTTGATCCTAAGGGTCACCCACCGGTCTAACTAAGATCACAATCAAAAGACAAAGATAGGTCGTTATTCATGATCCTATTGGTCTAGATGTATAAATCACTATAGACATCTAGATTACTTGGTCCGTATCACTAGATCCAGTTGAATGATAGGTCGCATACAAAAGCACGTAAACAAGTATAAACTGATAAACATAAACAAGCATTCAACAATAAATTAAGCAATCAAGATAAACAATACCAAACATTCAGATCTTCATAATAATGGCTAATACCCAAAGGTATTAGCCTTCAAACATCATAATTAATACAAGAGTAATGATTTAGCCAAGGTAAACTAACCGAGTTAATGAATGATACCAAAAACTAAACGATTACAAGAGTATAAGAAATTACACGTTGTCTCCTATGGAATTAATAGCGTTGCTCAACCTCTTCTGCTCTTTTTCTCCTCTGAAAATCGACTTTTGTGGTTTAGATATCGAGAATATGATTTAGCACACTAAAAACTTATTTTTGAGTTTTCTATTTATAGGGTCTGGAATATCGTCAATACGGCGTATCGAAAGGGTTTGATACGGCGTATTGGGAGTTTCTTGGAGTAGGGATCACGTTTGATATCTTCCAGAATATTCACATACTATATCTTGAATACGGCGTATAGGTCTTCTCTGGATACGGGGTATTGGTCTTGTTTCCTTCGTGGTCTTTGGTGAGTGCACGCACATATACGCTGTATCTTCCTTGATGGATACGACGTATTGGTTGTCAGAACAGTAATCTTCAAAATATCTCCATTTAAGCTCCAGAATGGGTGCCTTTTAGTTAATCTTCACCAAGTACTCCATAATTACTGCAATTCTCAAATACAAACGATTAAGTAACAATTCTTTGCAATAATTACACAAAATGGGTTAATTACATGGGATAAATGATGCTATAAAAGTGACGTTATTTGATGTCATTAATTTTAAAATAAAATACGCATCAGATATAAAAGAAATGAAAGATGTTTTTGACTCAACAGAAAATGATCTTAGTGAAACATGGAAACAAAATGAACTTTTGAAAGATCAACTCTTGGAAGAAAAACTCAAGCATGAAATCGAATGTTGTGTGTTGATGTCTCATGAATGTGTAGACAATAGTATGCAAGATGAATTTGAGAAAATTCAAAGGGACTCCATTGAAATCCAAGAGGAAATGAAAAATTGAATAAACATTATTGAAAACGATGTTCAAAGATGTCAAAAACAAAGTCTTGATTTTGAATTACAATTGCAACATGAAAAAGAAAGACGAAAATGTAAATCTTCTTTGAAAAATGTATGTGAAACCTCTTGGATATCAAAAATGGAAAAGCTTGAGAGTGCAAATGTGTCTTTGGAATTTCAAGTACAATCTTTGATAAAGGAACGAGACAATGTCAAAACAGAATACAAAAAGCTCTACAATTCAATCAAAAAGACACGAACTCAAACTCAAGAGGAAATTAATGAATTGATTGAGCATGTTAATCAAAAGACACATGATTACGCAGCTGTTCGTGCACAAAACCAATATCTTTTGATAACAATATCTGAGTTAAAAGCTAAACTAAAAAATGTTGAATAAGGTAAGTCTGTGAATACTAAGTTTGACAAAGCTAATGTTTCTAATAATCTTCTTTGTGTTACAACAATAAATAAACAAATTTTTCAAAAGAAAGTACTTGCTCCTAAAATAGAAGAGAAACATGTTTTGTCAAATTAGTCACTTTACAGACTTCACCTAAGCAAGCTGTTGGAACAAACAGAAATGTCATTGCACCAGGAATGTATAAAGTTGATAAGAAACAAGACACTAATACAAATAAAGCTAAGAGTGTTTTATCTTTTATAGGACTGAGAGCTACTTCTAGTGTTAATTAGAAGACCATCAAATAAGGATTCATCATTCAAGAATAGTATCTTATCAAACACTAAGAATTCATCAGAGAAAGTAGAAGTTTTTGATAGGTCTCATAATAAACCAGATGTTGCATCTAAGAATGTTGCATTAGACAAAAAGATTGTAACTAATGATGATATCAAAAACGCTCTTATAGCAAAGAATGTATTGTGTGTTTTTGTGCTAAAATGTGCTTATCCTGTGTTATGATAATTGTCTTGCGAAATATAAATTGAATGTGCATTCGAATGTTAGGAGAGCCTTATTCACTACTCCTAGAGCAGTAAAATCTACGTTTAAAGATACTACTCTTGTAGTTTCAAAGACTAGGTTTTTTGTTAAGATAACACAATCTAAGTCCTTAGATACTACTCATGTAGTTTCCAAAACTAAGATTGCTGCAGTTACTCCCTTAAGTGCCCAAAATAAGGTCTCTAGTGCTTTTAATTTGCGAGACAGTTCACTTAGCAACTACATGAAGAACAAAATTCAAACTAGTCAAATGTGGCACAAGTGGTACGAATTACAACCAAACGTTGGTTGGTCACCTGTTAAAACGTCTCTGCATGTTAATAATAGTAGACCCACTATTAAAACATCGATTTCTGTTAAAAAATGGGTAGTCAAATTGTCCACTTGTCCATGTGTAGTATCTTCATGTGTTGCAGGTAATTCAAATTGTTTCGTGGATTGTTGATAGTGGTTGTTCAAAGCATATGACTGGTGATCGTTCACTGCTGAAAAATTTCGTTGAAAAATTCATGGGCACCGTCCGCTTTAGGAATGATCATTTTGCAGCAATCACAGGATATATCGATTATGTACAAGGCAATATCACTGTTTTTATGTATATTATGTTGAAGGCCTAGGACATAATCTCTTCAGTGTCAGACAATTCTGTGATGGTGATCTAGAAGTTGCTTTTCGTTCAAAAACATGCTATGTGCGAAATCTGGATATGATCTGCTTACAGGAGATCATGAATCCAATTTGTATACTATCTCCGTTTCTGATATGGTTGCTTCTTTACCTGTTTGTCTTATGTCCAAAGCCACCTCGACAAAGTCATGGTTATGGCATCGAAGACTTTCACATCTTAATTGTGGTACCATAAACGATCTTACCAAACATGACCTAGTTGATGGTCTTCTAAAATTCAAATATAGTAAAGATCACTTATGTTCTGCATGTGAGCGAGGAAAGAGCAAGAAAGCTCCTCATCCACCTAAAATGGTTCCAAGTTCTCATTCTAAGTTGGAATTGCTTCATATGGATTTATACGGACCAGTGAGGGTTGCATCGATCAATGGAAATAAGTATATTCTTGTGATCGTTGATGATTATTCTTGATTCATATGGGTATATTTTCTTCACTCAAAAGATGAGACCCCAAAGATAATAAAGAAGTTAATTGCTCAAGTCTAGTTGAATTACGACGCAAAAATTCACAAAATTCGAACTGACAACAGCACTGAATTTAAGAATGCAACTCTTAAGGATTATTATGAAACATTAGGTATTATGCAACAATTTTCAACTGCTTGAACGCCTCAACAAAATGGTGTTGTTGAACGCCGTAATCGTACTCTTGTCGAGGCTGCACGCATAATGCTTATCTTTTCTAGATTACCTGAGTTTCTTTGGGCCGAGGCAGTTTCCACCGCTTGCTTTACCTATAATTGATCAATAATTCATACAAGGCACAACAAAACTCCATACGAACTTCTTCGTGGTAGAAAACTAAATGTGAAGTATTTTCATGTGTTTGGGTCCTTATGTTATCCAACAAATAATCGAGATGATCTTGGGAAGATGAAACCTAAAGCAGACATTGGAATCTTTATTGGATATTCAGAAACATCCAAAGGGTTTCAAATTTATAATCAACGTACCAAAAAGATTATGGAAACCATCCATGTCAAGTTTGATGAGCTCACAGCAATGGCTTCTAAACATGACAGTTTAGAACCCGTTTCACAACAATTTATCAATGATGATTCATCAGCAGAATCCATGAATACTCCGTCTAAAGAAGATTTGGATAATTTGTTCGGTCCAATGTGCGAAGAATACTTTGAGAAGAAGTCTCCAGAAATGTCCATCAATTCCGCTGCATAACAAGTTCATAATCATGAAGATTCACCTTTGATATCTTCTATTATCATTGAAGAAAACCAGGCTCCTCCCATTGTAACTTCATCCGAAGAACAAACTTCTCAAATCTCCGTGAATGAGGCTGATGAATTCTATCAAGAAGACTCAGCAGAACTTGATGGCAATACGTTATTAACTCTATATGATGCTCTAGACTTTTCTGAAGCCGAATCATCAACAGCTTTAGATCCCTCAAATATGCATGAGTTCCACCAAGTACAACCCTTAACGCACATTTGGACAAAAGCTCATCCTTTAGAAAAAGTAATTGGTGACCCATCCAAACCTGTGATGACTAAAAAAAGGCTTCAAACTGATCCTGAAGTTTATATGTATGCTTTAACCATCAGCACTATTGAACCAAAGAATATCAAAGAAGCTATGTCAAATCACAGCTGGATAGAATCAATGCAAGATGATCTGCATCAATTCGAGAGACTAGATGTATGGGAATTAGTTCCTAGACCAGACGGAAAGAATATCATTGCTGTCAAATGGATCTGGAAGAATAAAAGTGATGCAAAAAATATTGTCATTCGAAACAAATCTCGTCTTATTACGAAGGGTTACAAGTAGGAAGAAGGCGTTGATTTTGAGGAATCCTTTGCTCCAGTTGCTCGTCTTGAATCCGTTCGAATGTTCATTGCTTTTGTTGCACATAAAAAAATACAATCTTTTAGATGGATGTTAAGACTGCATTTATCAATGGTCCACTGAAAGAGGAAGTTTATGTTAGCCAACCTGATGCATTTGTCAATCCAGACATTCCAGACCATGTCTACAGGTTGAAGAAAGCACTATACAGTCTCAAACAAGCTCCACGAGCATGGTATGACAAACTGTCTTCATTCCTGATTGAACATCATTTTACTAAAGGTATTGTTGACCTGACTTTGTTTACACGACGTCACGGGGGAGACAAATTACTTGTTCAAGTATATGTTATGACATACAATTTGGGTCTACTTAATCCAGATTGTCAAAACGATTTGCAAATCTTATGAAAAGTAACTTTAAAATGTCTATGATGGGTGAACTAAAGTTCTTTCTTGGACTTTAAGTTCATCAATCACCCCGTTGCATATTCATTAGTCAATCACAACATGCTATTAAGCTTTTAAAGAAACATGGTATGAATGAATGTGTCTCTATGAGCACACCTATGACTATTAAGAGACTAGATGCTGATTTACAAGGCACTCCTACTAATCAAACGATGTATCGTTAAATGATTGGAGGGCTCATGTAACTTCACAACTAAGCTAGTCCCAAATATTGCTTTTTGCCGACCATTTTGTTTTGCCTCACTATAAACACGCCTAGACGGTAACACCTCACAAGGTTAAACGAATCTTTCGGTACCTAAGACAATCCTATAACATGGGCCTATGGTATCCGAAGGATTCCAGATTTAAACTAATTGCATATTTAGATGCAGACCATGCAGGATGTAAAGACGATTGCAAAAGTACTTCAGGAGGCATATAATTTTTAGGTGAAAAGCTCGTAAGCTGGAGTTCGAAAAAGCAAGATTGTACTATGATGTCCACAGCTGAAGCTGAATATGTGTCAACTGTCGCTTTGTGGCACAAGTCTTCTGATGCGGCCAGCAACTAACTGACTATGGATACAAGTACAAAAAAATACCGATGTATTGCAATTCAAAGAGCGCTATCGGTATTTCATGCAATCTGGTTCAACGATCGCGTATAAAAAGCATAAACATCCGATATCATTTTATTAAAGAACACGTTGAAAAGGGTACGGTGGAATTATACTTTGTCGGAACTGAATACCAACTTACAGATATATTTACTAAAGCCCTTCCCAAAGAACGCCTTGAGTACTTAGTTCATCGCATTGGTATGAGATGTATGACTTCAACACAGTTGGAACGTCTGGCAAATTTATCTTCTTGAAAAAGATCATACATAAAAAATTTAAATAAATTTTTCAAAAACAAAATAAAAATTGAAAAATATAAAAATCCAAAAAGATTTTCTTGATGTTTTTCAAAAACAAAAATCAAATAAAAAAATAAAAAATGTAAAAGGACAAAAACATAATATTAAACAAACTCACATGTCTTCTCATTATAATCAGATTCATAATTCGATATTTTTCTCAAAATTACTTTCATTGTTAGTACTGGATCATGATCTGAGGAGGAGTTTTTTTTATAACAAATGTGTTCTCATTGTCAAAACATGTGTTTTTGTAATTACCATTCACGTACATAACCTGAATTTTAATTTCATAGTGCTTTGAAAATTCAATAAAAACAATGATCTCTCGAATATTTGATATTTTTTATAAAATGGTATAGTTTCGAGGGGGAGTTTTTCATCATCTTGTGAAAATCTGAACTTTGAATAAGGAAAATTATCTTTAACGGACTGATTGTGCAAAGGGATCATACTCCAAAGGGGAGTTTTTAAAATTTTTGGTAATAGAATTCAGTAACTAAAACTACAAGGACAAAATTTGTAATTTTTGAAACAAAAATTCGGAAGCAAAAACTCCAAGGACTGAAATTATCACTGTTGGGACTTAAAAGACTTTAAGGATTCTTAGAGTTACTACTGCTAAGTGCTGCTGGTGCAAAAAGTTTATGCTGCTGATTACAACTGCTTGAAGACTTACTACTGTCAAGAGGATAAATAGGGTTTAAAGAGATAAAGATTGTTTGAAGAACAAGAATACTTGTGAAGATAAGTATTGAGATATTTTTGTACAAGATATGTATAAAGTTTTTGTTTAAAAGATTACGTTTATGTTTAGAAAAGATTATGATATCTTAGGAATGTATTGTAAGCCGACTAGGACTCCTTAGTCTATAAAAGGAGGCTCTAGGGCATTAGTTGAGATATGAATGAGTTTATAAGTTTTCATAGTTGTCAAGTCGATTTAGAAAAGCTTCAAGGTTGTAAACCTTAGTACTGGTGAAGAGTACTCGTATTATTGATCTAATAATATTGGAGCGTTTGGTTATATCTTTGTTCATTCACAATTACTGTTTTATTCATAATACTTCTAGGTATTAAGGTGTAGATTCCGCATACACTTTAGTATACATACAAAGTTTTTACAACAAGTTATATTGGATTTATCCAAGGTAATTTAATCTTAGACAACCTAAGGAATCGATCAAGGGTTGGGATCAACAAGTGGTATCAGAGCTTTGCTTTGAGAAACTTTGATCTAAAAGACATGGAATTTGAATCTACAAATAGTAATACTACTACTAAGCTACCCATACTCAAACTGGGTGAGTATGAGATGTGGGTGACAAGAATTAAGTAGTACTTTCAGATACAAGACTATGCTCCATGGGAGGTCATAGAGAATGGTAACTCATGGGTGTCTGTACCGCAAACAGCACAAGAGAATAGTACTTCAGTTATGAAGATGTATGTACCTGTAACTGCTGAAGAAAAGACCAATAAGAAGAATGATGTGAAGGCTAGAAGCTTGCTACTCATGGCTCTTCCCAATAAACATCAACTCACATTTAGTCAGTACCCTGATGCTAAAACAATGTTTGCTGCCATTGAAACACGATTTGGAGGCAATGAAGCTACTAAGAAAACACAGAAGACACTTTTGAAGCAGCAATATGAAAATTTCAGTGCATCAAGCACAGAGTCTCTTGACTCTATTTTCAACAGGCTCTAGAAGATTGTTAGTAGGCTTGCAATTTTGGGTGTGATCATCTCTCAAGAAGACTTACATTCAAATTTTTTGAGCAGCTTGCCCCCTGAGTGGAACACTCATGTTGTAGTATGAATGAATAAGCCTGGAATTAAAACTATGAGCATTGATGATTTGTACAACAACTTCAAAATTGTTGAACAAAAAGTAAAGAAATATGTTGGTGCAAGTAGTGGTGCCCAAAACTTAGCCTTTATGACTGCTCCAAGCACTAGCAGTACTAATCATGTTAATACTGCTATGCCTGCATATGAAGTTAGTACTGCTAGCCCTGATGTTAACACTGCTAGTCCTCAAGTTAGTACTGCTAGCTTTAGTGATAATGCTGTGTACGCTTTCATGGTTAAGAATCCCAATGGTTCTAATCTCCTACAACAAGACTTAGAGCAGATTCATAAAGATGATCTGGAAGCAATGGATTTGAAGTGGCAGCTCTCTTTGCTAAGTATGAGGGCAAAGAGGTACTATCAGAGGACATGCAAGAAAATTTTCATTAATGCTAATGATACTGCTGGGTAT
>BQNB010009492.1:2527-86660 GCA_026074375.1 Tanacetum coccineum | reverse complement strand
CTAAGAAGTTAGGGTCCAAAGAAAGACTTGCTTCACCTATGCCTAGTAAACCTAGATCTTGCCTTAAATGGCCACCAACTGGAAGAATCTTTGACCTTAAAGGAAAAATAATCGCATCTAGTGAATCTGAGTGTTAGTCTGACTGCTCAAATGGTGATAATGCATGTACCTCTAACCCTCAGGAACCTACAATCAAACGGTTTCCAAATTCCACTTCTTTTCTTGGCAGGTTATCCAAATTTGTTTATGGTGCGTCGACTTGGGTTGTTCCAAGCATATGACCAGAATCTAAAGCTTCTCATCAATTTTGTCTGGAAGTTTTTGGGAACTGTACGCTTTGGAAATGATCATATTGCTGCAATTCTAGGTTATGGCTATCTTCAATGGGGAAATATATTGATTACCAGGGTTTATATCGTTGAGGGCTTGGGGTATGTGGAAACCTATAGATCGTTGTAGCTCTAGTTTGTTAAGAACTAATCAAGGATAATGATAACATAGGCGGAATATTCAAACATAGAATCAATATTATCATAACAAGGTTTTACCAAACATTCACCACATCCCCAATATTATTTGATCAAGATAATATGGTTACATCAATGAACTGTAACAGGGATCATGGAAAATCTTGATTACCTTGAGGCAAAACTTACTAAACCCTAGGCGTCCACTTAGAGGACTTGACGCCTAGAACATACACACACTTTTCCTGGATGCTTAAAACAATATGCATGGACCTCCTTTTATAGCATAAGGAGTCAAGGCTTGCATGGAAACTAATAAAAGATATTAACGAGAGAATCAATTAATTATTCATCTTTATCTTTTCATCTTTATCTCTTTTTGACCAAATCTTTATTTTCTCCACCAGCTTGTAGAATTCTTCAATGACGACTTTGGTCCTTTTGTTTCCATCTTGTTTCATTCGTGTTTTGTCTTATCAACTCAAATATAATTCCCAACAGGGTACAACCTGTTCTCGGTTGGTCAGTTTTGTGATTTAGATTTAGAGGTCGCTTTCAAAAGGAACACCTGTTTCGTTAGAAATCTAGAAGGAGTTGATTTGTTGAAAGGAAATTGTACAACAAACCTTTACACAATCAATCTCCATGAAATGGCCTCTGCATCTCCAATTTGCCTCATGGCTCGTGCTACTTCTACCAAGTATTGGTTATGGCATCAACGTTTATCCCACCTCAATTTTGACACCATAAATGACCTTGCCAAAAACGATCTTGTCACCGGTCTTCCAAAATTCAAATATCATAAAGAACATCTTTGTCCCTCATGTGAGCAAGGAAAAAAGCAAAAAGGCATCTCACCCACCCAAACCAGTTCCAAACTCTAAGCAGAGGTTACACCTTCTACATATGGATTTGTGTGGTCCAATGAGAATCGCAAGCATAAATGAAAAGCGGTATGTTTTGGTGATTGTGGACGATTACTCTCGTTATACTTGGGTACATTTTCTCAGATCAAAAGATGAAACACCAGAAGTAATTAAAACCTTCCTGAAGAGAATTACTATCCTTCTTCAGTCTCCTGTCATCATCATAAGAACCGACAACGGCACAGAATTCAAAAATCAAATCCTTAAAGAATACTTTGATAGTGTTGGCATTTCTCACCAAACATCTTCTGTCAGAACACCTCAACAAAAAGGAGTCGTGGAACGAAGAAATCAGACGTTAGTAGAGGCTACTAGAACAATGTTGATTTTCTCTCGTGCACCGTTATTCTTATGGGCTGACGCGATTGCTAATTACTGCTTGCTAACACTCAAAATCGCATAATCCTCATTCACCGTTGATTAACAAAACACCATAACGAGCTCATTAACGGAAGAAAACCAGATATCTCCTTTCTACATGTATTCGGGGCTCTCTGTTATCCCAAGAATGATCGTGAAGATATTAGGAAGCTTGCTGCAAAAGGTGATATTGGCTTTTTCATTGGTTATTCTGCTGATTCCTGTGCTTACAGAGTTTACAACCGAATACAAAAGAAAATCATGAGATAATGAAATGTGACATTTGATGAACTTTCCAGCGCTGGCCTTTTGAACAAAGCAGTTCAAAACCCTAGCTACATTGCATGACTTCTGTACAAATCAGTTCAGGACTTGATCTTACTAATGCTCCGTCAACAATAACAACTCAACAACCAACTGAAGGTGAATTAGATTTAATGTTCGAAGCTATGTATGATGATTATATTGGTGGTCAACCGTCAACTGCTCTAAGAACTACCCTGGCTGCTCAAGCACCTCTAGTTCGTCAGACTCCAACGACATCTATAACAATAGCAGACACCACACCGACACCAACAAATTCATCCTCTTAAGCTACAAATATTCCAAACACTTCACAGGATGTTGACGAGCTTGAAACACAACAACAACATGTTCAGCATCAAGAAAATCAAGCTCCACTCCAACCCAAAATAGTTGCTGATAATGTTCCGAATGCTATGTTCGATGAAAATACATTTGTTAATCCTTTTGCTACTCCATCCACAAGTGCTGCTGAATCATCATTTTCATAATATGTGGATCCGTCAAACATGCATAAGTTTTATCAACCTTACCCTCACAAATTTCAATGAACTAAGGATCACCCTCTAGAACAAGTGATAGGAGAACCCTCACGACTAGTTTTGACAAGGAATCAACTCTGATCCTATGGTGACATGTGCATGTATGCATTAACGATAAGCACTATAGAACCAAAGAATGTCAAAGAGGCTAGACCAGACCCTCCGATGTATTGATCAATGCAGAAGAGCTTCTCCAGTTCAAATGGCTTTGATGAATGGGTGTTATGTTCCTGCTCTAGATAACATCAAAACCCCTTACTTTGAAATTGGGTGTATTTTATTGTTTTTATTCAAGAACAAGCAGAAAAGAGAACAACGTCATCCGAAACAAGTCTCGTCTGGTATGTGAGATGGTACCGCCAAGAGGAGGAATAGATTTAGAATAATCCCTTCGCTCCCGTTTGCTAGAATAGAAGCTATCATGCATTTGGAATATGCTGTCTCACAAAACGTTTCACTGTGTTTCAAATGGACGTGAAAACTGCATTCTTGCATGGTATGTTAAAAGAAGACGTGTACGTTGTGTCAACCTGAAGGTTTCATCGATGTTGAGCATCCAAGCCATGCTAACAAGTTAAAAAATACACTATATTGGTTAAAGCAAAGCACCAAGGTCATGGAAGACGAATTGTCAACATTTCTCCTAAGATACCTTCTCAAAGCACAATTGATCCAAACGTTGTTTATAAGGCGCTTCGACGACGATATCTTAGTGGTACAGGTCTATGTTGATGATATTATCTTTGGTATGAGTAACACAGTATATCGAAAACCCTAGGTATACCCAACTATTTTACTGACCTCATGAAGGCCGATTCGAAATGTCGAAGATGAGGGGGAAATGACGTTTTTCCTTGAGTTTACAATAACCAATCCCCTAGAGGCGATCTTCATAAAACCAGGTCTTAACTACGATAGAAACCTTAAAAAATATGATGGAATCATGTGAACCCCGTTGGTACTACATAGAGATCAAAGACAAGCTTGACCGTTGATCAAAATGGGTCTCCAGGTCCGATGCACGAAATATCGTTGCATGATTGGTGCCCTAATGTATCTGTTACGTCTAGCAGACCGGACATTGTAACATGCTAATTGTTTAAGTGCTCGTACCAGGCTAAGCCAACGAGAATCACCACAAAGAGGTAAAAGATCTTCTTATCTCGGGGAACTGATACTATGGGTCTCTGTATAGCTAAGGAGTCTGGTTTTTTGAAACTAACGGATTTTCATATGCTGATTATGAGGATTGTAAAGGAACACCTTCAAGAGTACATCAGGTGGAAGCCTCAATTCTTAAGCGAAAATCTGTATAGCTGGCTTCAAAGAAACAAGACTGTACGGCTTGTCTACCCCAGAAGCATAATTATGTGTCTCTATCCGCTTGATGTGCCCAAGTCCTTTGGATGCGGACACAGTTAACGGATTATGGCTTTCACGTCAACAAGATTCCAATCTATTGTGATTCAAAATCAGCCATAGCCATATCCTGTAACCCGATCCAACACTCGAGAACAAAACACATCGATGTTCGCTACCATTTCATAAAGGAACACGTAGAAAAGGTGTAGCGATTGAACTGTATTTATGTCAATACGATTACCAACTGGCCGCCTCTTCACCAATGCTCTTTGAGTGGATCCGATATCACTTATTATGGTTCGTCGCCTTGTATCGCGCAGCTTGACTCCTCAAGAACTTGAACGTCTGCTAAATCCTCATTAATATTCTAGTATATATTTATAAGAAAAAGCAAATACAGAAATTTAAACAAGAAAAAGAAAGATTAATAAAAATATAAAACCTATAAAAACAAAATATAAAATCAAAAATTTCAAAATACCAAAAATAATCTTCTCCGACATGTCTCTCGACAATCGATAACAATTTTACGCACTAGAAATGTTGATTAATATGACACGTGTGTGTAAAAGAAGTCGAGCAAAAGATACAAAAGTTTTCAAAACATGTCCCTTCAAACATTTATCTACTACTACAAATGTTAAAAAGTATCAGAATATGACTCTGACTCTAAAGAAAGGAAAATGTTCATTTAAGGACATTATTCCAAATCAATATTAATTCCACAACTTCACGTTCTTGAGTCAAAGTCATCTAAACTTCATAGTTATTGAATGCTCAAGAGAATTACTAAGAAAAATGATGGTAAATAAGATATATCACACATATTATTCTCCGTTGAGCACAATTTTCAAGCGAGTATTATCAAAAAGAAAAATATTTTAAACTCTTTATAAAATTGTGTGCTCAACAAACTCCCACTCCCAAGATTTTCACTCTATTCTATAATTGAGGGGGAGTATAATAATATGATTCATTAGCATGCACTCTTGTTCTCCCAAGACTTAGTTTTAGGCTCATGTTACATTTCCAGACATTAACTTATTTTTAATTCACTAATTGTCAAAATTGTAAACACATATCAAGTTTTTGAAGGTAGAATAGTGATTAAAATGTGATCAATACAGATTAATAACGAATACGATCTTCAATCTATAAGTGTGTTCTCAAACCTCGCATGTGCAAAACTCTTTCATAATATGGTGCATATGTGTAGGGGTAGCTTTTTGGTAACTCTGAAAACACTCAATGTGTCTTAAATGATTTCTCAGACACGTTGATTGATTTTTATCAAATTGTTTTATGGATCTTCATGGCAATACCCCAAAGACCAACCAACTGTTGTTTCTCAAGGAGTTATAATGCGGTTAAGGTTAGGTATATTCGTTCCATGATCCAGCCAGAACCGGAGGGATCTACCACTATTAACACCAATAAATAAGTTAGAAGTCCTAGGTATGATTGAAAAAAGAGAAAAGTGGAGGAATAAGGAATAGTGTCGGACTGAGATGGAGCCTAGTGATGGAACAAACCCAACAATGTACTAGTCATGAAGTCTCGGTAAGCACTGAAGGGATTGAAGAATGAAAAAGAATTGTAAGGATAAAGGGTGAAAAGAAATAATCCCTCCATACAACCCTAGGCAGAAACCGGGTCAATACATAATCTATCGTATTCTACAAAGATGATTCTGATAATGAAAGACTGACATCCATGGACCCAGTGATGCAATGCACTAAACCCTCCTTAGACATCTCAGAAATATCTAAAAGATTTCTGTTTTATTTCTCACGGAAGATCAACACGTTTCTATCGCCTTCCTCCTTCCGAGACTTGATATTAAAAAAGTTAGCAGTCCGCTCCACCTCGATTACCAAATAACAAATTGTACTTTATAGAGTCCTAGAGCCAACGAGAATCCATCAAACAATCTCACTAGGAACACAATTCCAATATACAAAATGTTGTACATCATTATACAACATTTGGTATCAAACAGTCCTACGCATTATCCTTGTGGTAATTTCCAGAACATTCAGAGTGATACTCTTTAGTATTCACAATGATGAATGGAAATCCTTCCAGAGTCAACATCAAACAGCTCTCTGTAGAGACTTGCGAGAATTCTAAATGGAACAGATTGTGTTCATCTGTATATCGATTTTGGTCCAGTATATGAATTGATGACTCAATCAGAAAGATAGTAACTATCTGATTCACTCTTACCGTGTTGTCTGCTTTGAGATGTTCCGGTAATGAGAACAAGCATTTACGGTGAATCTAATGCAATCGCGTTAGAGGATCTAATACTTTGAGCTGGAAACCCTTTTAAGGAGGTTTCATTTAAATAGAAACCTACCTGATCACAGTGACAGTATTTAATACTGTAAAAACGGTCTCTCACGGAACCAGAGGTTAATGTAACTGAACTCAAGACGAACTACGAAATCCATATTCGTCAATAAACTGTTGTTATATCTCATAACATCAAATTTCAGGTATAAGTGACGGCGTTACAACCTCATTCCATCTGAGTCAAGATTCAAGACCCTCAGCACATCGACAAATATGAAATACTGATGGAAAGCACAAGCCATGAGTCACAGTCTTCGCAAACCTTTGATGTACAAGCACTTCCTCAAAAGAACATTTTTGACAAGATTGCTAGACACTAACAAAGATGTATTTTACAAGTGGATCAAGGTAACTACTCTACATGATGTTGAGAATCAAATAATCATGTTAATGGAAATATTGAGGTAATTGTTAGCAGCTTTCCAATGAGCATTTGATCATGAGGGTAGGAGACACAAGATCGCAAGGCGGCATAAAGATTCAAGGATAAAGATACAAAGATCTTAGTAGTCAAGACAAATCAAGGCCAAAGAACAACGATATCAGTATTTTGTCAAAGAATATCAAGTCAAAGATCAAGATCCAAGGATCCACATGCAATAAACAGGAACTCAATAATTCCCAAGAACACAAGGCTCCAAGACTCAAGACGTCACAAGAAGGATCCACAATTGAATGACCACCCCTTAGGGGGAGATTGTTAGCCGTGTTTTTAGTAAAGTTATAGTCATTATTATTCCCGAGCCTTGTATAAGTAAATCATAGTTTACGAGAATTTATTTAAGCTAATTAGGCCTAGTTGTTGGGCTTAAGCCCATTCCATTTAGGTCCGGCCCAAAGACAAAGCCCACAAGGCTTGTCCACCCTTGTAACTATATATAGCCCTCTCCAAGTGTGGAGAGGGTGTTGCTTCTCATTTTTCTTTCAATTTTCTAGTAACCATTTTCTTTGTTTTATTTCTCTATCTAGTTCTTTCTCTCTCTAAAATCTCTTTTCTTATTTTTGTGTTCATGGTGATGAAATGATACATCTAACATGCTCCAAGTGAACATGAATCTGATCAACATTGGTAGTATGCAAGTTTTTGACCAACTTAACATCAGTAACAAATTTCCTACATTCAGCAGGAAGAGTATTCAGAAACTTGGTATTGACTTGAAACTGCTCCAGTGGCATCTTGTAAATGTTCATATCATTCAGTAGCAGAGTGAATCTCAAGTAGTACTCGTGTAACAACTCTCCTGTCTTGTATGTAAACTTATCAAATTCATCGTACAACTTTCACTCTCGTTCTTGCTTTGTTAATGACGTTCCTTGCATGAGCAGTTGGATTTTCTCCCAAATATCCTTGGCTATACAATGTTGACTGACAAGTGCATAAATTTCAGGTGGAATGACTTGGAGAATGATGTTTATTGCTTTGATGCCACAATCACTTTGAATGTTTTTCTGCCTGCAGTTAACTTCATTATATTCCTTTGGTCATTAGTTGCACCTTCCACTGTAATTGTTAGCCAAACAAGTGGACCTTTTTCAACAGAAGCAAGAATCATTCTTCCATGAGATCTATTCATCATATAGAGTTCCATTATGATTTTCCACGAAACATACAAATGTTTTTCAAGCATCAGTGGTTTATTGTCACCACCCGAGAGAAGTGACTTATCAGCCAGAGTCGTCACTGATAAATTAGTGTGTTCAAATATTAATGTTTGATTGAGCGGTGATGGAAAGTAATTGTGTTTGATGGTGTTGTCTTGAATGTGTTTTAAGTCGGGAAAACTACACGGGATTTTACAATTTTTGACAAAACCGAGAAAGCAAGTGATTGTTTCACGGGATTTTACAAGTCAAAGAAATAAACCGAATAATTTTGATTAAGAAATCTTGAGTTTTAAATTTTAGTTGCGAATTCGGTTATCAAAGAAGAGTTGCAAATTTGGTTGCTTATGAGAACTGCAAATTCGGTTATAGTAGACAAATTGCGAATTCGGTGCCTGCAGGAAACTTGCAAATTCGGTTCCTTCTAAAAATTGTAAATTCGGTTGCTTAAGTAATGTTGCGAATTCGGTTACTACAGAAAAATGCAAAGTCGGTTGATAAAGAAATGTTGCGAATTCGATTCCTTTAGAAAATTGCAAATTCGGTTAATAAACGAAACTGCGAATTCGGTTGAAAGGCAAAACTGCGAATTCGATCGATCTTGTCAAACTGCCAATTCGGTTGAAGATGAAACTGCGAATTCGATCCTGCCAATTCGATTCCTGCGAATTCGGTTACACAATGCCGAAACCTCATATTTTAAAAGACAAAAAACACTTTTTTGATTGTTTTTTCCAAAATTTTCTTGTACGACTAGTATTACTAAACCTATAGGTACCTTAAAAATGCAAACTTTATGGTTTTTAAGCAAAAAATTTCAAAATCAAGATTTGTACTTTATAAGGTTTTTGAAAAACAAAAGTTGTAAAAAAATGAGTTTTTCTTTGATTCAAAGCAAATACACCTATATCCAAATATACTATATCAACTTTACCTAAGTAAATGATCTTTTAGTGTATTATTAAGCTTCGAAAACAAAAAAATAAGAAAAAAATCATACGGTTGGAAATAACAACGAACCAAGAGGAAAACAAACACAAAGACTAAACAAATTACTCCATGGCCCTTGATACCAATTGTAGGATGTTAATAATCTTTGATATAAGCAAGAACTAGTGAGAGAAAAGGGTTGGATGAACTTAAAGAAGGAGAAAGAAAAATGAAAAAATGAATGTTTATTATGGATGTGTGAAAATGAAACAAACCAACCAACAAACACCCTCCAGGCATGGAGAGGTGTATTTAACTACATATTGGCCTGCCATAGGAAGTTTTTGTGGGCTTTCCATATGCTTTAGTCTAATAGGATTTATAAACCTTACATTTAGTTAACCACGGCTTTGGACAATGCTAATATTGAATGACCGATACTTTTGTGTTTCTAACATCATGTGGTGGATATCAATTTTTGATTATAATCAAACGTTATCCTGAATAAGGTATTATACAGGCTATTTTAAAGTGTTGTAAGCATCATCCACCATGTAAACATCCGGCAATTTTCGAAACTTTAAATATCTATGTTACCTTTTGACATTTTGGGTCTGGTTCGATTTTTTTTACATTTGGACTTTTTACCGTCACATATAAACAATTGCCGCGTAGCCTGTAAATTTCAAAACATATTTAAATAATAAATCATAATTATTATTATTTATCTCTCATTTATAAACTAAACATTTTGCGTCGGTCCTGGGACTTTCAAATTACATGAGAAGGGTAACACTATTGAAAATATAACAATAGTGATACTTCCTAATACTATTTCAATCACTGCTATCCTATCACTATTTGAGAATATATATACTATCCCTAATACAAATCTAGCACATTTTTTGAGAATATATATACTATTCCTAATACTATTCCATAATAACTAATTCCTAATAATATTCCAAGCACTATTTGAGAATATATATTATATCCTTAATGACTATTCATAAACTATTCCTAGCCCTATTATGAAATAAATACTATTCATATCCATTTTAAAATTTGAATCAGTGTGATTAACGTAACTAAGTGAATAGAGAAAAAAAAGGTATAGGTAGGGTAGTCATTAAGGAATAAACATGAGGTGTCTAATTATATTTTTTTTTGAATCTAGGTCCAAGTTGCCGTGACTTTAAATTTTAATGCAATTCTTGGAATGGGTAGTGTTAACCGATATAAAATTTTTATAAGAAAAACTTTGGGTCCTTGACGATGATTTAAGGTTATTCAATCCAAAAGATATATTTTTTCGGTCAAAAGCATTAACATGTTACACATAAATTTACCAAATGTTATAATTAAATATATAAAAACATTATGAAATGTTATCAAGTAAATACTTATTTTTATTGGAAAAATGATTTGGAAAACAATGGCGCAATTTTCGTGACTCGAATCGGCCGTTAACTAGTTCAAACGAGTCCCGAACCGATAGTTATCAAAAACTACAATTTATATTTACACAATTCACGCTCTATCACAGCCGCCACCCCCACCACGGCACAACCACCTCTGAACCACCATTACCATCTCAACACTACCGCCACGCCATCACCATCCCCACCTAGCCATCACCAAGGGTGCGTTTGGTTTCTTCAGTCACCAAAAATGGTGCGTTGGTTTTCTTAGGCACCATAGGGTGCGTTTGGGTCTGGGTTCGACACCATAAGGTGCGTTTGGATATGGGTTTAGCACCACGGGTGCGTTTGGTTGTTATAAACACCACCAAGGGTGCGTTTGATTTTCATCAGCCACAAGGGGTGTTTGTTTTTTGGTTTTGGAAGCACAAAGGGTGCGTTTAGGTTAACATAAGCACAAAGGGTGCGCTTGGTTAAGCAGAAAAACCCGAAAGGGTGCGTTTGGGTTAGCAGTTTTGCAACATAGGGTGCGTTTGGTTTAACAGAAGCTATTAGGGCGTGTTTGGTTTATATAAATCAAATAATAAATATATCATAAGATTTTAGTAATAAAATCAGATCTAAATGGTGGTTAATGGTTAAATAAATGTGTTGTTTATTATTTTGTTTTGTGCCTTCGGGTGTGTTTGGCATAGGGT
This sequence comes from Tanacetum coccineum, assembly GCA_026074375.1. Lineage (NCBI taxonomy): Eukaryota > Viridiplantae > Streptophyta > Magnoliopsida > Asterales > Asteraceae > Tanacetum > Tanacetum coccineum. Next base: position 75,694 of record BQNB010009492.1, on the reverse strand, counting down.
TTAACAGCCCGTAAAGGGGCTGTTTAGGACAGCAGTACCATTTGGGTACGTTTGGTTCGCTGTTTAACAGCAGCCAAACGGGCTGTTTGGTTCAGCCATGAGGGTGTGTTTGGTTCAGCAGCTAGAAGCGTTTGGTTTTGCGTTTAAACAACACATAGGTTGTGTTTGGTTTTGCTTATCTTTGGTAAATAAATTGTCTAGTTAGATATATATTGAAAAACGTGGGTGTTTGCAACATGGGTTGAATTTAATAAAAAAAATAGGAAACATTGTATAAACGAATAGGACATGTCGAAATTTCTATGAATTACTATACTTAGTAATCTTCACTGAAATTCTATTATTTTTAGAAACCCGATAAAAGGACGAAGATATATAGTCTTAAGATGTTTAATTTGTAATTTTACAATAACCCGACAACAAACGAAAACTATACTTTTACAAACGAGACAACCATTTTAGCTAAAAAGGAGACGAAATACTAATTTATAAAAATATTGTTTTATAAATTCCCGACTAGAAGGTAAAATCATAACTTTTGTAAAAGATTTACAAACATCGTTTATATTATTCGTAACTTTAAAACGTGTGTTTACTTTTATGCAAGAACTTTCTATTAGTTAAATTGGTGATTTACGAACACGTGTCGAAATATTTTGTTTCAATTATTTTCTCACGTTTCTTATATAATACTTGCAAAGTATTATATACCTCGATCATTATTTGATTGTTTGTCTTTGTTATATAATTCATCATATGAATTATATACTTGTTTATTTTTCATATGTAATATATACAAAATATATTACATACTTTGCGTTTACTTTTCGATTTATTTTATTTAACCAACCACCAAACTATTACAACTTGAAATCTAAATCTTTTATCAACGTGTCGCGTTGATGTAACCATCCATCGGAAAACCCAAATACACTATCCTAGGCTAGTGGGTCATAGCCGTTAAGATAAACCGTAACTTCTTGGTAAAGCTGTTCCGGTTTTTGTTCGTGTTATGCTTAATATGTGCATTTCTGCCAATCGTTCTTCTACATCGAGGTGAGTTTATAGCCCCTCTTTCACTTGTTTTACAATTACTTTACAAATCTCGGGGGAGAATACATGCTCATTACAACTTGTTTACATACTCATACTTATACTCATTTACAAACTCGGTTACTTGATTGATATCACACTCTTTCTACTTATGGATTTAAGTATTTAAAGCTGTTTATGAATACAATGGTTATTTCCTCAATGGACACGAGTGTTTTTAGTTACCATCTCCTGTTTACATGTTGCCTAAGTAGCGATTAGACCACTCTCTTACCCGAACTATCATGAACCGTCAATTGCTTGACCGACTGTACTGGTTAAGTAAGCGTGAATGTTATAAATAGATCTATTGGGACTAATTATCTCTATCCGGGTGAGTAGCGCTCACTACCCACGGGGATCCCGATAAACGGATATATACCATGTCAAATCTCATTGGGTGTCTTGGTCAGACACCGGTAGGGCAGAATACACTTACCATATTATATGCTACATAAATTAGCTTCGATGTCATGATCTTAGCGCAACAGTAGATACATTTTATGTGATACTGTATCTGTTATAGTAGTCACATACATTTTGGAAATCTTGTGGTCCACACTACTTTGTTGAACATTACTGATTACTAAACATTTTTCATTATAATGTGGTGAAGCAGTAGACACTATACTCTTTTGGTGCTACATTTACACTTACATTTTTGTGGCTATTATAAGGGTTGAAATGGTCATACACACTTTGCAAATCTTTGGTGCAACACATTTACATATATAAAAATCTATGAACTCACCAACTTTATGTTGACACTTTTAAGCATGTTTTTCTCAGGTGAATTAGATGCTTGGCTTACTTGATGTGCATTGGAGTCTAAATTGACAAGATTTTATTCATGGATTTCTACTTATATACAAATGATCAAATCTCGTTGTATTGCTTTCAAGCTTTTCATTGTGATGCAATTATGTGACAAATGTTATATCAATTTCAAGAAAATCAACGAGATTACTTTTCAAGCGACACATTTAGAGATCGTTCTCTTGTATCTTGTGCTGTTGTATTATGAAGTAACGCACCGGGACTCATATTTCGTGCGACAACATTTTCTGGGGGTGTTCACAGATTGGTCTTATCCAGAGCAACTGGTTATAGAGAACTAGGTTGCATATTTTACCCTAGACTATAACCGTTTTCACAAACATTGCATCACATCAAACATTTTCAAAGTGCATAGACACTACTTGCTTACTTGCTTACATTACTTGTTACATTACGTGCTTATATGACATACATATCTAATATATATGCCTACATCCCTTTTGCGTATATTGTACATTTATTTATATAAGAGTTAATTATATAAATACTAGAACATTTCTTAAGACATTGTGAATTATACAATGGTCTCATTTTACTTCTTAGACATTGTGGGTTGCCACAATGTTCATTTGTTCTCAGACATTGTAAGTTATACAATAGCCTCTAAAACTTTTCATAATCCTATATAATATCATTTTATACGAAACCCGCCACAGTTTTGTTTTCATGGAATTATGTGTGTATCTAAGTATTACAAGTCTTGTATGGGCGGGACTTGTAATAGAAGGATTGATACGATAATTGCTATGGTAACTCGTTCATAAAGACCTTCATCTTATTTACTTTAACCGAGTACTCATTAACTATCTTGAACTCTATGTCGATCTCGCCTGATTGTTTTATTCCCCGTCTCCAAAGACGAGTTTTAAACACTCGTCCCATACTCATTAGAGCACATGCAGCGTCATGTCATCCACCACCTTGAAGGTTGTGTGAGTACGCGTATTGTATCAGAAATTATTAAGTAGAATGATTTATAATCTCTTTATTTGAAAGGATTGGGACGCCTCTTCATTTAAATAAATAAATTGTAAATCACCGAACCATAAGTTTATCAATTCATTATTTACATAAATTGGGACGCTTCTTTATGCAAATAATAAATTATAAATGAGTGGGCTTAATGGTATACAATATGACACGAGTATGAACTCGAACCTGACAATCACCGAAATGCGTTAAAAAGGTCTAGAAACACAATCGTGTCTTACCACACAGCAGAATCTTAAGGCCTCACTCAGTGTTGCAAAACAAGGTCTACAAGGCCGATTAATCGCCGATTACACGCTACAAGGCCACCAACCTTGCCGATTATATAACAGGGTCAAACATATCAGTCAACCATGGTCAACGGCGAGCAACGATGGTCAACCGTGGTCAAACTTGCCGGAAAGCTTCTAATCTTGCTGGAAGTATCTAAAACTCACCGTAAACTTATTTTGATCACTTTATAGTTACTGTTTAAATCTATTACAAGTTTTATTTTAGAATAAAGTCTTAGCCAATAATATTATTAAAATCGGCCGGAAATCATAAAATTTTGCTCGGACAAACTCAAAATTTGCCGAAATTGTTAATCCGATAATCGCGATTAATCCCGCCTTGACCGATGTACAAGCTAAAGGTGGGTCGACCTCTTGGCTAAATGATTAAAGATCATGAACGTCCCCGTGGACGCTAAACCCGACTTGTTACACTCTTGACACTAATAGGAGTTGTTTCATCTCTAAATAACGACTGACAGCTTACCTCTTATCCGTACGTCTATCGCATAAGCTCTCCCGCGAGCTCCTCCCATTTTTTGAACTTTATACTGAGGATATTGTTTCTCGAAATATCATCACTCTCCACATCTCATCACCATTTGTTATAGTTATTGTTGTTATGGTTGTTGTTGGTTGGTCCTGGAGCGGTCCACTAGTGCGAAGACTTAAGTCACGATACATCCCAGCTTGTACAACTTTATCCAATGGGTAATGCAACCCCCCCCCCCCCCCTTAAACCAGATGAACACCTATCGACGGAAGAGATAGTCGAAACAAATCATTTCGGGCTATTTGTACGAAGTCTTAGGTCGAGATACCATCCTAAGTACTGCCAAGTAAAGTTGAATACTTACAACCATAAGCTCATGATGTGAATCATCGAACATACAGATATCAGAAACGAGACTCTGTTCTCGGACATTTAAAACCTTATAACTGACATACCCGACGAGACTTACACTTTCCCTTCGATTGCTTTCCTAAAGGACCTTCTTTTAAACGCGTTTATATCATTCCTAAGAAATGTAGTGATATTATTTCTTGAGATACCATAATTTTGATGGATTATTGTCCTTGTCAAATAGACAAAATTTTTTAGTATATGAGAAAGTGTCGGACATCGAATTTTGCTGAATAAAGTTATCAGTGTCTTGTTTAGAACTGGTTTATTAAATCTTAAATCTTCTCTTGGTCACACAATCGGTTAACACAAATTAAATCTCAGGACGAGATTTCATTAAGGGGTAGGTACTGTAACAACTGACAATTTTCGAAAATTTTAAATGACAATTTTTCCCTTTGACTTTTCAGGTCCGACTTGACTTTTTGACTTTTGATCTTTTATTGTCACATAAAAACGATTACCGCGTAACCGGTAATTTTTTGAAACATATTTAAATAATAAATCATATTTATTATTACATCTCTCTCATGTGCAAAGTTATTTTTAACTTATTTGACTTGAATACGAAAAAGATATATGTTATCCCTATGTTGACTTATTAAAAACGACCCGTTAAATCACGTTTTCACGACTCGGACTCTAAAGCAATTTGATGTAAAACGATATTCCGGACAACTTTTTAGTTTTGCCCGAGACCCGAAAACAAGCAGAAGATGACCGAAATACCCTCGCAAAAATTTGAAAACTTTGACGGGAACTAAGTCCTTCGTACCGACACAAATAATTAAATTTATATTTAATTATCACGATTTATTTAATAAAGATATTTAATAAATTATTTAACATTTTATTTCAAAAATGTTTATATAAAACGCGAATATTTAAATTAAATTTCATTTTTCGGATAAAGTTTATTTCAGTTATACACAAATGAATAATTAAAAAAATATTTTAAATAAATTTTATAAAACATTTATGCAATAATAGTCGAGTGAATACTCAATTTCATAGGAAAAATCATTTCGAACGCAATGGCGCAACTTTCGTGTCTTGAATCAGAAGTTACACTTTTGGTCCTTGTTGTAATTATTTACATCATCTACCCTAGACTATCCTAAGCTTGTCACATTTTTATTAAAACTCTTTCATTATATTAATGTTAACATATAGGGTTTCCCCTCAATATAACCCTACACCCTAAACCCACACACCTCCCCTCTCCTTCTCAAATCCGGGCGCCGTCGGCAGGTTTTCGTGCCACCACCGCCGGCAGCGAGGCAAACACCACGCCCCACCACCTTCGTTCTCAATCTTCATGGTACCACTTTCACACCATATCACGCATCGTCACCCCACACTCCACCTCAGTCCGCTGCCACACACCACCGCCAGCCTCCTCACCTTTTTCATCATCTCCCACCAGCACACCAACGCTGCCCGCTCACCTATGATCGTCCACCCACTTCACTCATCCCCACCGACGCTCTGCTACCAATTCTGCCTTGCACAAACATCATCACGCCCTCACCACCAACGATGTTACCACCACAGCTACGCCACCACACAGCGACGCCAACCATCGTGCACAACTACCACTAGGGTGTGTTTGGATTGGGTTTAGCATCATATAGTGTGTGTTTTGGTTTTCTATCAAAATAACTCATAGGGTGTTGTTTCAAGGTGCACCTTAAGTGTCATCGTTGGGTTGTTCTTGACACTATAAGGGTGCGTTGGGTTTGACAGAAATAGCACCAAGGGTGCGTTTGGTTATTCGGTTCTTCACACCAAAGGGTGCGTTTGGTTTTGATAGAAGTACCACGGGTGCGTTTGGGGTTAGCAGAAAAACCATAGGGTGCGTTTGGTTGTTAGTGACACGAATAGGGTGCGTTTGGTTTAGTAGATTTTACTAAGGGGTGCAGTTGGGTTTGGGTTTAACAGCAGTAGGAGTCTTTGGGTGAGCAGAAAACCGTAAGGGGGCTGTAGGTTCTATGATCATTCATACAAACCTTAACAATGATGTGTAGAATCAAGATGCAGGAAAATAAAGACTTTATTGATGATTGAAAGAAACCTTTTTGGTGGCTAGAAACCCTAACAATAATATTGACTAGCTTACCTAAGAATGAGAAAAACATAGAGTATTTATACTCTAAAGGGGATCAGCCTAGGAGGCCTTTGAGGGCTTTATCTGGGCTTTTTGCATCTTGGCCCGTTTACATCATTAAAACATTACAATTAATTAACTAACTAACGAACTATGAAACGCCAATTTTCTTCAAGACCGAGCTTCACTTGTTAGACTGTGAAATTATGTTTCTAACAATCTCCCCCTAAGTGAGGTCTTCTTTTGAGGTCTTCTTAGGGTACATATTTGAATTCAATCTTTGAAACTTGAATTACTAGATTTGATAACTTCATCTTGATCTCAGATTTTCTTGAATTAATTATGATCTTTTCTTCAATTCGCCATTCGCTGAACTTTGGTCCGACATGCTCATACTTGCAGTAATCATGAAAGCTTTTGTGATCTTTCTTCTTCAATTCTTTAGATCTTTAATATTTTAAAGAAGACTTTGATTTCAGAGGTGCGGAAGCTTCATTTACTTAGCTTTCATGATGTCTTCAAATCTTTGAGTATGAACAATATAGTTTTTAGCAAACTATTAGCTATCAACGGATTTGATATGTCTTTACCATGAGCCGTTTGCTATGGACTAGTCAATGCTTTGTTGCAATAACAAGGTGCAATTTTAACCCTTTAGTTTTTTAGCAATTATCAGCTTAGGAACGGATTTGTTATCTCTTTACCAGTAGCCGTTTGCTTGGAGTAGTCAACTCTTTGGTTGGAAACTTGGTTGAGTCGATCACCATGGCAATTTGTATACTGCACCTTTGTGATCAGATAAGATTTCATAAAGACATTCTCTGTCACGTGTTTCCAGCTCAAAGCCTTTAAGTCCTCTAATTACGATAGTATACAGATTCCGTATCGCTTGATGTTCTCTCAACCAGATGTCCCATGGACATTCATCACTATGGAGTATTTTCTCACTAATAGAAATGGGTTAAAGAGGTGAGTCAGTACATTACGATTCTTATTGGACTATCGTTATTATACATGTTCAGCGTTTTTACTTCTTACAATTACATTAGTACCGTTAGTAAGGCTTGTTGGAAAAATGTTGATTTGAAACACATTCGATTCTGTGCTTATGAATTTATTTCGGATACAACGAAAGTTAATCAGAATGCTCTGATGATGTTTGAAAGATATCTCGAAAGATATGACTGAAGTGCCTCATAGCTCTATCAATAACTCTTCCAGTATTTGTAAGACGAGTCATTCTCACTGTAGTGGATTATGTACGAGGACAAGTCTATGATTATTCTACGAATCCCTGGTGGTTGACAACATCTCATTCCTTCGCATTTCCTTACAGTTCACTTTACCTATCATGAACAAAGGATTCTTTGTGATTTTTCAAGATACCTCGTGTATAAAACAAAAAGCTTTTGAGTATCTTGAAATTGTTGAGTATATTAAACACTTTACTCCCCCTACACATATGGCTCGATATCGACAAGATGTTTTGCAATAGGATTTATCATTTTGAATCAATCGAATCATTAGTTATCAGTTCATATTTTAAGTCACATTTTCTCCCTTCACCCGCGTCATATGTATGAGCTTTTGTATGGTTTTGATTATAATGGATTTATCGATGTATCGAGCCCCCCTTAATGTTTGAGGTGAGTGGAATTTAAGACTTTATCAATGTGATTATTGAAAACATGACCTTAGGAACATACGAAAACAGGAGTGATAATATCAAACTCGTCTGAAGTTTGTAGGTTGTGGTATTTTTCAATCTTTATGTAGTAGACTCAGCAACAGTGCGTTCAACAAACATTGCAAAATTGTTAGTTTTTCCTGATTCTCCCCTCAAACAATGACCCGGGTATTAATAGAATGGGTTTGTGGTCAACGTTTGATGGTGACTTGAACATTGTTGATAAGAACATATTGGTATGAGAAATTTGTTCGGTGTCTTAGACAACTTCTTGTATGGAGAAGAAATAATGCACTAAAACGTACATTAAGTCTCTGGGTTAAGACCGGGTTACAGCTTTGAAAATAACTGCAAAGCATTTATCTAATTTTTTTCTTCCTTTTTTTCTCAAATATAACAAAAATATACAAGGATAACAATGCTCGGTTTGAATTCAAAAATACCAGATACTCCCTTGGAACCAGCCTTGTGATCACTAAGTTTAGCAATGAGTGGACTTGAGATCATAGTAATACTTTGGAACTAGAACTAACACTGGTGTGTAGGTTCTAAGGTCTCAACAATGTGGTTCCATTTTTCCTAGTATGTGGACAGTTATCATACAACCGAAAATGTCTATCCATTGGGTTTCCACTAAGGCTTAAAACTATCACACAACCTTTCCAGTTGGTCTCCAGCTGTTCTTAATAGTGTTCAACATTATGTTTTGGTTGCTTTCAAACCTTCTTAGTATGATTCACACTCATGTATGGGCAGGGGGGTATCTTGGTATTCACAGACTTCCAAAGAACGATCACAACTGATTTATGATCAACAACAATTCAATTTATTGGTGATCTGATGCTATCCTTCGCGTTAACCACTTTTTACTAGGGCAAGATAGATGGGTCGTGTGTGGCTCTTTGGCATAGGTTTGCGAGATTCAGTGGCAGGTGTGGTTCTTGTAGACAGATTCACAGGAACATTAGTCTTTTTGTTTTGTTACACTGGTGGTTTCTGTATAGGTCTATTTGAAAGTCTGGGTGTTTCTTGAAAAGTAACTTACTGTTTCTTAAGTAAAAGGGTAGGAATGGCCCTATTGACTCTTCGTTGTGGTGGAATGTACTTAGGACTAATGGAATACATTCCTGGAGCAATTACTTTGGGTTTCTCAAAGGTTGTTGTAGGTCCATACTTATATTTTGCTAATCAACTCAGTTTTTAGTTTGGCATTCTCAGCAGTTAAGGCATTAATTTTTGCAGTGAATGTAGAACGTGAGTAAGTATTAGAATTCAATAGTTCTTCATAACGTCGTTTCAGATTCACATTCTTTGCCTTATACCCATCAATTTGAATTATAACTGAAGTGAGCGTATCTTTCAACTGAGTTAGCTTTGTTTACTACAGGCCTGCTTAATCGAAGCTACCTGCAGTGGATCCCTTACCATTCAACTTTCTCGTGATGTTGATCTGAGTTTGCATGTTTTGATGGTCTGTCGCCTTTTTCCCTTGAAGCTGTTCCTTTAACTTGTTAATTTCAAAAAAATTGCCATTAGAATGCAGTTGAGGTAGTTTATCAAAAACCCTTTGGTTTTTTAAGACATTCTTTATATTTTTGGAAAATTTAATTGTTTAAAATTAACCGTGATTCTTTTCAATAAAGGCACAACATTTTTCAGATTCATTAAGCATTTGTTGCTTCTTTAAAATCTCAGCTTCAAGTTCTACGACTTTGGAGTGTTCCCTATCGCAATTAGATCTAAGTTCTTTCGGCCAAAGGCAATTCCGTACTAGGGGTGCAAACACAATATCAGAAGCAAGTACAGATTAGAGCAGATATCTTTCTCTAAACTATTAGCAATTAAGTAGTCATTTTGAATTAAAAGATTTTTCCTCTCTATGTTTAGGTTCTTGTTCGCAAGAACGCAATGTTCATACTCAGTGTCCAGCTCGTCAAATATCCGCATGTATTCAGTTACTTCTGTAACAATGTTTTCATTAAGTTTTTGAACAAGTTGTTTAACATTTTCATAAAAAGGTATGATTTGTTATGTAAAATTGCTTTAAGGGATTTAAACTACCCTCTGAGCCTCTTGGAAGCGAACATGGATATGTTCGTTTGGTCTATGACATGTGCAAATGCGGGGATCCAAATGTTAACCTCGTAAAACTGTGGAAATTTAACTCTTTGACCGGACGAGTTACGAAACAAAAGGAGTCACAGGTTTAGGTGGGTTACTTATCTGAGTAGCAAGTTCTTCAGCAGGTAACCAATAACATGTTCTCGGGACAGTTCCTTCTGAGGAAACAAAGTGACTATTACAAGGCATTGTGCTTAGCATAGTGTATGGCGTTTAATTCTATCCTCTAGTCTTGTAGACATCTATAGTTCTACGGGACTTTGCGGTGAACTAATGAGTCTTCACTGTCATGCACTTTAACAGAGGTATGGGTGGGGTTTAAAAGTGCATGTACATCATACAAGGTAGGTTGAGAAAAACTTAGCATTGTTTGAGGTTTCCACGGAGGATTGCTAGACCTAGAGCTTTTTTGTGAAATCATGTGGTTGCTAGGTTAGGTCGTTTTGTTAACATTGGAATAGTTTGTGTTGGTTGTTGAAATCTTTGCAAAATTTATGTTGCAACTTTATTAGCACTTTTTAAACAAACTATCTCTTCAATGTACTTATCCTCAAGGAACTTCTTTTCAGAAACAACCTTTTTACTTTCATTTTTCAAAGAGTTAATTGACACAACGTTTTGAGAAAGTTTTGACTTTAGCAACACATTTTCTTCTTCAAGCTCAGCATTCCGTTTGTTACGTTGAATAATGGTCTGGTCTAAATCATGTTTGACTTTATTACGTTCTAGACTAACCATTTCTTGTTTGCATCTTGCAAGCTCAGCTCTTAAGGAGTCATTAACCAGGCTTTGTTCCTGATTAACCTTAAGATGTCCGGTATTGGGTTCTAAAGTCATCTAGATGGTAATTCAGGGATATCTCTCCGGGTGGCGAGAAGATTACCTTCAGTTGGAACATCTTGACGTCGTCGCTCTGTCAAGTTGGTACTGATTGATATAGAATTGTATTTGTCATCAATATCGACTCAACTCGGAGTCTTAGGTGTTCTCCTAGTGCAATATCATGTGTCTAACAAATGATTACATTTATCAAAGATTTGATTAGCATCAGTGTGTACCTCATTGACTTGACTGGTGGTTGCACCATTGGTTCCACTTGTGGATGACAAGTTAGCCATGAAAGCTGCTGCTGCATGAGGTCCTTCATCTACGTCAGAATCGTACGCGTCCTCATGACTTACTTCGAACATGTTGGTAGTCGTAATAGCCAGTGGCTGATCATAAGGAGCTGTACATTCTACATCAGCAAGGAATGCTTCGGCTTCAGCATCTAAAACTGTTCCTTTCTCCTTAGCTTCCATTAACAGCATCTTGTCCTTGAAGTACTAAGAGTCTTTTACTCTCTTTTTCTCCTTACACTGCCTAGATACATGCCCTTCTCCATGGCAGTTGTAGCATATCACCTTCTTCCCTACGTTGTCCGTCATCTGCCCGTAGTTCTGTGTTCCTCGATTACCCGGTGATTACTCAACTTACTAGAGCTATTCCTCTGACCGGTTTCAGTAATAATATGCCCGTCCATGCACAGTTGCATGACTCCTTGAGTTGGACAGATGTCTTGAGTGGTTTGTTAGTTGGAGGAAACTGCTTTTGGAAACCACTCAACAAGTTTACGATTTGGTTCATGGTTGCCAACATAGCATCATTGCGTGATTGAGGGACTTGTTGTGAGGTTGAGGAAGTTAGTGGTCCATATTGTGGTGGTGGTGGACTAGTGGTTTGAGTTGGTGCATGGTAGTGTGTTGGTTGAGCTAGGTATGCCAAAGGATCAACAGTACTGGTAGACTGCTCCTGTTTCTTGAGAGTCTTCATAGCATGTGGTTCATATGATTTAAGGTAGGTGTAAAGTTCAAACATAGGTTGTCGAAGAATCTCTTTGTTGTTTCTTCACATTGGTCACCCATACTTTGCCAAATAGGAGGAGGAAGGTGTTGACTAAACTTGGTTGGTGTTCTTTCTGATGAGTGGGGGGGTATGTTAAGCTGTGTAATCTTCATATCATTGATTAGCTTGTGGAAACGAACAAAGTAGTCATGAGTGACTCATTTCCTATTGCACGAAATCGTTCGTACAGCATCTAACTGTTTTCCTTCTGTTTGTTGGAGAGAACTTTCCGAACCTTTCTTTAGTAGCTCTACCATTAATCCAATCTCTTTCCCAGTACGAGTCTGGTTTAGTATGTTGAATACATGTCTTGGGAGCCCTTGACTGAGAATGTTGGTTGCTTGAGTATCAGCTAGTTCTTTATTGTTCTTAATCTTAGTAAACTCTTCATCCCGCTTGTCTCTTGTTACTTGTACTGCATCCTCACCTTGACCTTCTGTCATAGTAATTTGGGGATGCGGAGTTGGTCCGTTTTGGATTGATCTCCATATTAACTTACCAAGGGTTTTACCACGAATATACCTCTCGATACGAATTTTCCATGATTCGTAGTCACTTTCAACCAACATGGGAGGACGATTGTCCGTTCCCGCTGCACTTGATTCTTTATCTGTTGACATTTTGATTTAAGTATGAATGAACGGATCTCAAGTGATTGTTGTTATGTTTGATTTGTGTTTGGTTTTGTTGTTTTATTTTTTTTTTCACAATCAACTAGATCGTTTGTTGAAGCCTTGAACTCGTTCGGTTTATCCAAGACTCCCACTTGTTCGATTCCTAAGACGTCAACTCGTTCGGTCCAAAAGAATTTCACTTGTTCGGTTTCTTCAAAAAATTATCACGTTCGGTTCCCTTTGAATTTAACTCGTTCGGTTCTCAAAGGAATTAAGCTCGATCGGTGTTAAAGCATTTGCTTGTTCGGTTCTCAAAGAAAATTCACTCGATCGATTATCAAATCCTTTTGCTCCTTCGGTTGACACAAAACACGAATCCAAAGACCTTTTTCTTGCTAAAAAACACTACGAACAACCTGTAAATCTCCAAGAAATCGCTACAAAAGATATGACTAGCTCGAACAAGTAATGATTACACGATCCAAGACCACGAATTCGATCAAGACGTTTGTTTCCTCTCTTTTTTTTAATATGAACCACAAACAAGAAAAAATCTCGACTCTTTTTCTTGTTTTTTTTATACGCGAACCAAAAAAATACACCTTTGTTTTTAATTAACTTTTTTGAACCAAAAGAACAAGAGAAAATCACTAGATCTTTGATTGCTTACAAGATGGTTTTGATGATATTAATTTAAACACAAACCATCTATGAATCAAGAATCAAAACAAACAATTAATCAATAAAAAAATTCGAAACACCCTCTTTTTTTTAATAGCCGAAACCCCTAAAAGAAAATTAAACACAAACCAAATCAATTCATCAATCTTGAAGGCTCTGATACCAATTGTAGGTTCCATGATCATTCATACAAACCTTAACAATGATGTGTAGAATCAAGATGCAGGAAAATAAAGACTTTATTGATGATTGAAAGAAAACTTTTTGGTGGCTAGAAACCCTAACAATAATATTAACTAGCTTACCTAAGAATGAGAAAAACATAGAGTATTTATACTCTAAAGGGGATCAGCCTAGGAGGCCTTTGAGGGCTTTATCTGGGATTTTTGCATCTTGGCCCGTTTACATCATTAAAACATTACAATTAATTAACTAACTAACGAACTATGAAACGCCAATTTTCTTCAAGACCGAGCTTCACTTGTTAGACTGTGAAATTATGTTTCTAACAGGGGCGTTTGGGTTGGCAGGAAACCACAAAAGTTGCGTTTGGTTGTGCAGAAACGCACTAAGGGTGTGTTTAGCTTAACAGAAAACTATAAGGGAGTGTTTGGGTGAGCAAAAAACCCATAAGGGAGTGTTTGGGTGAGCAGAAAACGTATAGGGGAGTGTTTGGTTGGCTGTGAACACCATAAGGGTATGTTTGGGTTGACAAAAATTCAATAAGGGTGCATTTGGCGTAGCAACAACCGCAAGGGCGCTTTTGGTTGGTTGCGTTTCATCCGAGTAGGGTTATGATCCGTTTGGTTTAGTCGGTTAATAAACACTAAAAGGATTTCGTATAATATATAAATATAAGTTATTAAAATTTTTATTATATATATATATATATAAAACGATCTAATCAAATGGGGTTTAATTGGTTAAATAAGTGAATTATTTGTTATGTTCATTTTGAATATTTTACAACCCAAATAGGGTATTTGGATTTGGGGATAATAACCTTAAGGGGGTGTTTAGGTTTGCAACATGGATCGATTTAATTGAGGTAAAACTATACTTACTTTTGTTAATATGGGAAACGTTAAATAAACGAACAGGTCATGCCGAGACTTTTATAAATCGCTACACTTAGTAAACTTTTACAAATCTTACTTTACTTATTATCTTGAAAAGGACGAATTAAATGCCTTAAGAATTATTAGACCGTGAAGAACCGGTAATCAAATGTAAGCTATAATTTTAAATATTTCATTATTAATCCGCAACTTTAAGCGTGCTTCTTGCGTTTAAATTTTCTAATAAAGAAACTTTATTAAATCATTGGGGATATACCGGGCTTGTGTCGAATTATTTATGTTACTTTTATTTTTATTACTTTCTTTTATAATATTGGAAAGTTTTATATAATTAAACCATTTTATTTATTTGTCACTTGTATAGATATAAACACATGTCGGGTTTATATACGCTCGATGTTATTCTTTTAGTTGTGTATTTTGTTATATTTTTCACGGTTTTTGAATTATTTACTTGGTCATTTTTTCATTAATGTAATAATTATAAGGTAATATATTACACCCTTTGTTTTATTCTTGATTAATTTTATGTTAACCACAAAAGCTATTTACAACTTTAAATCTAAATCTTTTATCAATGTGTCGCGTTGATCTAATCATCTATCGGAAAACCCAAATACACTATCCTAGGCTAGGGGGTCATAGTCGTTAAGATAAACCGCAACTTCTTGGTCGAGCTGTTCTGGTTTTCCGTTCGTGTTATGCATAGTATGTGCATTTCTGCAATCGTTCTTCTACATCAAGGTGAGTTTATAGCCTCTCTTTCACTTGTTTTACAATTACTTTACAAATCCCAGGGGAAAATATTTGCTCATTACAATTTGTTGAACATTCTTTACCATCTACTTTTAAATACTGATAGCATACTGATTTCTATACTTGGTTACTTAAACGTTTTACAAAATTTTAACATACCGATTACAAACTCGGTTACTTGATTGATATCACACTCTTTCTACTTATGGATTTAGGTATTTAAAGTTATTTATGAATACAGTGGTTATTTCTTCATTGGACATAAGTGTTTTTGTTTATCATCTCTTGTTTACGTGTTGCCTAAGTAGCGATTACGACCACTCTTTTGACCGATCTACTCATGACACCCGTTAATTGCTTGACCGACTGTACTGGTTAAGTAAGCGTGAATGTTATAAATAGATCTATTGGGCCTAATTATCCCTATCCGGGTGAGTAGCGCTCACTACCCACGGGACTCCCGATAAACGGATATATATCATGTCAATCTCATTGGGTGTCTTGGACCGACACCGGTAGGGCAGAATACAATTGGCATATTATATGTACATACAATTAGCTTCGGTGTCATGAGTTAGCGCAACAGTAGATACATTTTATGTGATACTATATCTGTTATAGTAGTCACATACATTTTAGAAATCTTGTGGTCCACACTACTTTGTTGAACATTACTAATTACTAAACACTTTTCATTATACTGTGGTGAAGCAGTAGACACTATACTCTTTCGGTTCTTTATTTACACTTACATTTTTGGCGACTATTATAAGGATTGAAATGTTAATGCATACTTTATAAATCTTTTGATTTCAACATTTACATATACAAAAATCTATGAACTCACCAACTTTATGTTGACACTTTTAAGCATGTTTTTCTCAGGTGAATTAGATGCTTGGCTTACTTGATGTGCATTGGAGTCTATATTGACAAGATTTTATTCATGGATTTCTACTTACATATAAATGACCAAATCTCGTTGTATTGCTTTCAAGCTTTCCATTGTGAAGCAATTATGGGACAACTGTTATATCAATTTCAAGAAAATCAACGAGATTACTTTTTAAACGACACATTTAGAGGTCGTTCTCTTGTATCTTGTGTTGTTGTATTATGAAGTAACGCCCCCGGACATATTTTCGCTGCGACATATTTTCGGGGGTGTTACAGATTATGCCTAGTGGCGTATTTATGGGGGGGTTAAAAGATGGTGTTGAGGGCGTGTTGTTGTTGAAAAGCTACGCAACCATGGAGGAGTGGGTTTTGCCTTGTTTTGGGCTTTCCCGCCTTTCTCGTGGTTTATTTAATAATATTTTAAATTTGGGTTTAAAAGATAACGGGGTAAGGGTCTTGAGGACTAACGGTGCAAGGGTGCATGGACTATTTGTGTTAGTCCTTAAGGACTAACGGTGTAATTGGGTTAATGGGGTTATGGGTTAAAGGGTTTTGGGCTAATGGTTTAAATAATTGGGCTGGTTTGGTTTGTTAAGGGTTTTTAGGCTTTTGTGGTATAAAGGCTAGTTTTAAAAGTTTAACAGGCTGACTTGGCCTATTAACTTGGGTTGGGTTGGCCCACTAAGATGCATACGCCTTTGGCTTTGGTTTTCCATGCTCTTTCCAATCTCGTGCTTGGTTTTGTCCAGTTTTTGCCTTGTTTTTGTCTTTTTGTGAATATTTGTTACCTGCACAGTAAATAACACAAAAAACAAGCATTATATTTTGACATTTTTTGTCGTTTTTTTGTCTTTCAAAGCTTGTCTTTTTATAGAAAATGGTATGTGTATTTAAGACATACCAAATCCCTCATACTAAAATATTGTTGTGTCCTCACGCAATGAAATAAATCCATGTTTAGAAAACCAAAAATTTTAACCCCCTTAAATTAAATACCTTGAAAAGTAGCAAAGTGTAAAATTAAAAGAGATTAAGAAATTACTAGGTTTTAAACACTTCCCGTTTTTACCATTTTCTTTTTTGCACACATATTTTTCTTATTTTTCATTATGTACAACATGCTTGACTTTCATTATTAATCATAACTTTTAGGATCACTGAATAAGAAACACCTTAGGCCTAAGGTGCCCTAGAAGGATAAATAGTGTCCTTGATTTTTCACTTATTCCCAAACTAAGCTTAAAAACGAAATCATTGTTAATTACAAGTTGGGATACTAACGCTACTCATATTTGCAATTTATGTAAAACTTTTCCTCTCGACAGATATTATATATTAAGGTGTGTGTGCTCAGTTAGAATTTTGACCATCCAACCCACGTTTTTTAGATTAGTTATAAACTTTCTTAGTTTCCACGTTTCCACTTTTAGTTATATCAATTCATAAAGTGAATTGTCCATGTAGACATTTATTATCTGGTACTTCCCCATCCTCGTCGGCTAAGTGACCGGGCTTTTGACACCCCATAAAGAATAATTTGTCGAGACTCTCTGACTTTTGAACCCTTTACTAAAAAATTTCTGTAAAACTTTGTAAGTTTATAACTCAAAGCAAGATAATTCCTCCAAAATAAAGACATTGTAGGTAAGTTAATTCCTTTAGAGTGACTTTCTTCTCGGAACCTCCCGACCTCATCGGTCAAGTGCCCAGGCTTTTGACACCTCACAGAGAATACTGATCAGAATTAACAAACGCCCGGTTTCAAAATTTTGTAGGGATTAACAAGTTTAAGTTCAAAAGAATGTTTAAATTTTAGAAAAAGTCATTTTCCCTTTATTTATTAAGCAACTAACTAGCAACATTATTATATTTTTCACATCACTTTCATTTTTCATTTTTTTTCATTTTTTTTTCCTCTTTTTTTTGCAACATTTATATTTACACCGTATACAGAGAAAATTTCTTTTTAGAAAATTAAAACATATTTTGATCAAAAACTCTTATTTATCAATTCATCGATAAAGCTTTTTACTCTAAAAATGTTGATCTTAACGGACTTTTAAGAGTGATAAAACTCTAACTTGTCTTTCAAAAAGAGCACGTATTATTAGTCATTTTTAGAAGCTACTGGGAGAAAAAGCCACAAATTACAGTTATGAGCTTTTAAGATTTCCAACTAATCCTTGCTAAGCATTCCAACTTATATTTAACTCTATCATTTTTCCTTCTTCGTAAATTTAAAATCTTTAATAAAAAGATCCGCGAATGCTTAGCCAAATAAAATTAAGATTTGCATATTTAAAGTCATTTATGGAAACTTGCAAAATCTTGGCCTTTTGAACTAGAATTCGCATTTTAAAGCTTCTTGTATAAAAGACTAGCAAAAGCTTATACATTTATAAATGTTAAGGGAGTAAGCTAGAGCTCAACATGCTCGGTCAAGTCAAAAATTATTCTTATTCTTACCAGCTGAAAGTGAACACTTGTGATAAACACTTATTTTATTTTTGCAAAAAATTTTAAATTTTTGGCCTAAAATCACACATTTTTTTATTTTCTTGGTAAAACGGGGTTACGTGAAAGACATAGACAAATGCAAGTGGGATCAAATCGATAGATTCCCCCATCATACTAGAATGATACATTGTCCTTAATGTGTGGGGGTTGCCAACCCCCTCATACTAATTCCAAAGTATATTCCTATTATAAAAGGGAATCTCACGTAAATCTAAATCCGTTTATTAATTATGCCAAAGATTAAACGTTGGTCAATAAGATCAAGGATATAGGATTCTCAAAATAAGCATGCAAAGGGATGAAGATCGAGTGAGCATTGGACATAACCACGAGCACGAGAGTCTTCATAATCTGGGTAATCCTGACAAACATCACAGACAACAAAAACACAAGATTGGAAGAGGCGATCCCTCTCACGTCACACTTATTAGAAAATAGAAAGAAGACAGAAACACGGGTTGCCTCCCGAGAAGCGCTTATTTTTGTTAACCGAGTCTTGAGCCTGACTCGATCCCCCATATTTGATTTGGTCAAGAAGGATAAAAATGGAGATAAGGAACATCTAAGATTGGCATGTCCCCTCCATAGATCATCATCGGGCTTTTATTAAGGAAATTATGAATGATCTTGAAAACTTTAAAGCCTTGATGAGATAAAGTTGTGGGAGATTTCTCTATTTTTGTAACAAGAATTCCATGATTGAAAACTTTGTCCTCAATTTCGGATGAAAATGGAAGCAAAGTTTCAAGCACTGGAGAAAGAGGATCACTGATGAATGAGATAGAACATTTATTTAGTGATAGAAATCTCTTGGATTGGACTTCAATAGATATTCCCGGATCGAAAGTCTTGTTTTTATTTCCGAAAGGAAAAGAAACTACAAGATCGAATCCACTAAAATCAATAGAAAGAGTGAAGTCCAGATCCTGACAAAGGGTAGGATGGGTGGGTAAACATTAGGCATATGAACTCTAGGTTCTCCAAAAATATCTTCCACAACAACTCTAGTTAACTCGCTCGGATCGGGCTCATACTCAAGAAAAGGATTATCCTCTTCAGAGTCATAGCCATCACTATCAATACCCGGTGGTATCGAATCATCCGCGGCAAGAAATATATCGATCTCCATAAGAGAGTCACTATCCTTTACGGGGATAGGAGATGAGGAGAAAGATTCGATCATGGTATCAGAAATTTTAGAATTAAGTTCTTCCGGAGGTCGAGGAGATGAATTATCATATAACAATTTTTCAACAAGACTAATTTCTCCTCCGGGTCAAAATTTCGGCTCTAGCAATTACTGTGGGAATTGATTGATAAGAGCGAGTTCACCGGCGAACTCCTCGAGAAGAGGATCAATCTTAGGAGAAAAACTGATAATAGAATCAATGAGATAGTTTGTGCCATAGATATCTTCTAACACCTCATCATAAATCGGATTTACGTTACTAGAAATAGATTCTATGTCAAATTCAAAAGGAAGGTTCGAGAAAACGTCCTCCTTAAGAAATGACTCGTTATCACTAGAATATTCACTAGAGGTAGAATCACCATAAGAATAAAAAAGAGGTCTAGAGAAATCACATAATTATCTTCAAAAACGTCAAGAGAGGAATCGTCAAAAATTTGCAAATCACACTGACTTTCATTATCGGAAGTAGCCTCAGACTCACTTGGGTTTTGGACAAGGTTCTCAGCACTAGACTCATTATCTTTGCCTGATTCCTTTTCAGGAATGGTTTCAATATCCTCATCCTCCATTATGAGAGAGTCCTTAGGCTCTTCAATCGGGGAAGAAGTCGTGATTGCATTAGACGAAGGAGTTTCAAACATATCTGCATTCATAGAAATTACACTCTCCGTGTCATAATCGTCATCATCATCAGAATAGTAAACGGGAGGCTTCTAATATTGAGAACTATCCTGCTCTTCCTGCTTTAGTTGATTCAAAGTATTACCAAGAGTTTGTAAATCTTTAGAGAGTTGAAGCAGCAATTCTTGCATACTTTATGTATCATTCTGCTTTTCTTCCAAAGTTTGCTTAACTGTAAGAATACTCTTCTTAGCTAGCAATACTGCAATACTCTTTTCTTTAGAAGGTTGATTATTATTTTTCAAACAGGTTCGTATAGCTTTTATTAGTTTCTCTTTAGCAAGCAACATTTCCGTACTCATTTTCTGACGAGGTTGATGAATGACGGGATACTACGGGGGTTGGAATTGGTCAAAACTGGAAGAATTAGAATTATAGCAAAAATTGGGCTCATAGAAATTTTGATTCATCGGTTGACACTCAAAAGTTGCATGAGGACCCCCACAGTCTTCACAACAAAGATATTGCTATGGAAAACTTGGTGAAGTTTGTGGAAAATTATCAAGGTTTTGATTTAAACACGGGTCCTGATTGTAAACAAATAGAACTTGTGATGGACAATCGTAACCATAATGAGCGTCGTTCCCACATAACTCACAAGTAGAACATGGACATCCATATTCATCACTCAGACTAACACGTTTTTAGTCCACCTATGTCTACTAGATCGGATTTTGTTATTACTAAGAAGAAACTAATACATAATAGCATTGATGAGTCAAAGAAACCATCTTTAAAACCATTACCTAAAAGCGGTATAGGTTATGTCAAAACCAAGTCTAGATCAAAAACACCTCCACCTAGAAGAAACATTTCTTCTCAACCAAGATACAACACTCCTCAATCTAGGAGAAACTCTAGATAACCAATTCATCAAAACTTCTACCCTATAAATTGGAACAACCAACAAAATCAAGGCTTCATACACATGGGAAATTGTATCCCATTTCAATATCCCAATCAATTGCAACAAATGCAAAGGATGTACAACACTAACATTTTCGGACCCATGAGATATTAGGGACCAAACGCTTGAATTTGTTTTTGTTAAAATAGGTATGCTTGAGAACATGCTTGGAACCGGATGAGTGGATCAAAGATAGTGGTTGCTCCAAACATATGACCGGTAACAAGAGTTTATTCTTTACCTACAAAGCATACGATGGTTGCACCGTTGTTTTTGAAAGTAACTTAAAAGGAAAGATTATAAGAAAAGGTACGATCTCTAATGACTCTCTTACTATATCTAATGTAGAACACATAAATAACTTAGCATTTAACTTACTTAGTTTTAGTCAAATTTGTGACAATAAGTGTCAAGTCTTATTCACGGAAGAAGGTAGTAAAATAATTAAAGATGGTAAAATCTTAAAAAACGAGATTAGGAAAAATGGTTTATACGTAATGAAATTAAGAAATAAGTCTCAAGACAAATTATGTCTCGCCACGGTAGTGGATAATTCTACCTTATGGCATAAAAGACTTGGTCATGCAAATATGTGTTTAATTCGATCATTGTCATCTAAAGAATTAGTTAGAAACTTACCTAAGCTAAAAGACCTAAAACTTCGAATTTTAACCCAAGAAAAGCAAATTTAATTTTAAAAAGTCCTAAATGATAAAAGAAAATTTTAAAAAAAAGAATTGTATTTTTTTTACTTTTATTTTATTTATTATGAATTAAAAACACTTTTAATCTAAAAATATTAAACAATTTTATTAAAATCTGAAAAATTTAGGGAAATTACTTTAAATAGTTTAGAATATAAGAAAAATAAAATCACTAAACCAGCTTATTCCAATAAGCTGGAAATAAGCTCAAAAGGGCTGGAAGGCTTAAATGGGAAGAGGAAAACACCAAAATGTCTATTAGTAATTGATTTTGCAAATCATGTATGAAAAAGTCCCAAGGGCAGTGTGGTAGCAGGAGTTGGTGTTAAAACGTTGGGGGTTAATGTAGAGGTCCAGGGTTCGACCCTGGGCTTCCCTATACTCCCAATGTTTTTATTCTGCTAATTTTTTTTACAAACTTATTTAAAAGCTTAAAATAATCACTTTTTGTAAAAACACTTTTATTGAAAAGCTCTTATATAACTGGAAAGTAAGCTCTGAAACGAGGTGGTATTTGGTTTTTTTAGAACACTTTGATATTTTATGCTAAACTTAGGGCTTGTTTTATGACTCAAAAAGCAAGCTAAAAGTAAATAAGCAGTAACCAGCATATCCCCTAGACCTAATAAGCAATTAAGACAAGAATTTAGCTAACTAAATATGCTGAAAAGAAAGTAAAAGCACTAAAACAGATTAACACAAAACATACTTAAAAGGGACTGACACTACTACTTTTAAGCTAAAATTAGGAATAAATAAGCAAAGTAAAAGGCTAAAAGCTCAAAACATACTTAAAAATAAGATTAATAAGTAAAAATAAACTAGACTTTGTAGATTCATAGATAGACTTATAAGTAAGCTAGGACTCCTAATGAAAGGCAATTACTAGGACTTGACTAACTTTTGAGCTAAATGGATTTTGACAACTAAACTTAAGACTCAGAAAGGAATTAGACACAATAAGACATCAAAACAGATAAACTTAAGATTTCATTAAGCTAGTTTACACAAAATTTAACTAAAGCAAAACTAGAATCAATCCACAATCTTATCTGTAATATCAGACTCTTAAGAGAATATTAAAGACTTGACTTAATTTTTCTAAAACTTTCTAAGAGGCTAAACCAAAGAAAAATAACTCAAGACAGATTTAACATGAGGCAAATGTGACTAGCTTTGATCACAAAAACCACACCCTGAGTGGGATTTTAATAAAATTAACAAATAAGCTGTTTGAAAAGGTTTAGGAACTGGCAGACTTGAGTTTTGATAAAAACAAGCTATAAAAATCAATAAAACTTACTTTAAATTTATGAAAACTAGTAATTAGACTTAAAAAGAGCTTATGAAAAATGACTTAAAATACCAAAACAACCTTAGCAGTCTTAACTAAAGTTAAGACTGCTTGTTCCAAACACTCCCTTAAATATAGAAAAACCAATTTTAAGTTAGAACAGATGGTGAAAAACTTTTAAGAAGCAAAAACAGATTAATATCTAAACATATAAAAGACAAATAAGCAAAAAGATCAGGTAAACAAGCACTGAAATAAGCAATTGCTCAATGGGCAGTTTTAATGCTTTTTAGGACAGAATTAATGCAAAACAAGGACAAGGAAGTCTAGGCTATCACAAAACACAAGTAAACAAGAAGAGACATTAATAAGCATAGAAAAGGAATAATAAGCACAAAATAAGCACTTGAACAGTAAATAAGCTATAATAAATGAAAATGGAAACTTACTTTTTATTGAATAACTTGGAGAGTACAATGCTTGAAAAAGTAAAAATGCTTATAATGAAGCTTAAAACAGGGAATTTGACATAAAACAATAAGGTAAAAGAGCTGGAAAAATAAATTCAAGTATGATCCTTGGTGAATTCCGTCTTCCCTACGTATCGGAGAAGACTTTTGGGACTTCTATGTGAGGAAAGATTGCCACAGCCTTGAATTCTTCCAATCATCCCAAAATTACATTTGGAAAGCTCAAATCTTTGACCAATCACCATTAAATCACATCTTTATCGCTTTTGACTTTGTCCCATAACTGTAGACGCGTCATTTTGTCTAATAGGATGGTTTGAAAGTGCCACGTGACACTAAAGGGTGTGTAGAGATTGTGTTGAAATCAAATCGTGCAAATGAGGGGGGTTTGGCTTGGTTTGGGCCTTCCCGCCTTTCTCGGTATTATTTTATAGTTTTTTAAACTTAGGGTTAAAGAGATAACGGGTGTTAGGGTTAGGGATTAACGGTGTAAGGTTGCAGGGACTATCTGTGTTAGTCCCTGGTATGTGCTTAATTACACATACCTTTTTCCATAAAAAACGGACTTAAATGACCAAAAAAAACAAAAAATTACCAAATATATGTATTTGTTTTGCATTGTAATGGGGCAGGAAACGATATCACCAAAAGGTCGAAAAAACAAAGCCAAAAACGACAAAACTGGGCACGGAACGGAATAGTGTGAAAAGACGAAGCCAAATCAAAGCCGAAGCCAAATCGAAGCCAAAAAGTCAAACAGTCAAAGTCAAAGTCAACCCCGACAAAGTCAAAGTCAAGAGGAAGTCAAAATCAGAAGAAATATAACTTGAGGGACCAAAAATGCCAAATCCCTAAGTGTATTAAAAGAAGAAAAAGACTACAAGGGTGGAATTTGCAATTTACTGAAAATACAAGTAGAGGGGCATTTCTGCCAAATCCTCATACTTGTACCACCACAAGGACGTTTTGTGTAATAAACATACACACCCTCAGGGGCTACTTTTGCCAACTCCCCAAAACTATATCACCACAAGGACTTGTCTTGCAATGACACTATAGAAGTTGAGGGGCCAAATATGTCAAATCACCAAACCTCACCCCTGCTCTTTTATAACCAAAATTCCCGCCAATATAACCCAGGACTATTCACATGTCTTCAACCCCGTTTTTACCCTGCAAACACCAAAAACCAGTGGATAAAGCATCCCCCCTCATCCCACTAACTCCCTTATCACATGATGCATTGCCACCTTGGCAATCCCATTGAAAAAGCAAAAGATTGAAGGGTTGAGATCATTGGATTCGGGCTCCAAGAAAGAAGGATGGCTCAGATTGATTTTTGGCTTTCACCTCACACAACAAACACACTTGTGTTTTGTCTCACAAAAGAAACACACAAGCACAAAGGCATTAAAGACTTCGGCTTATATAAGGAAAAGAAGACAGAGAAATAAAAAAAATCGAGGAGTAGTTAATTTAAAATGTCTTAATTTTATGTCTTTTTACATTATTGTCTTTCAATTTTCAGCTTTGTACTCTTTTTAATATTAATTCAATTTTAAGATTTCAAGTTATTTAAAATTATGTCTTACAAGTTTTATGCACTCAAGTTATTATCTTAAGTCATTTATCAAGCTCCTTTAAGCTCTCTTTTAAACTTGCAAAGTTGCTTAAGTTTTATCCAAGTCTTTTAAGCTTAATTTCAGTGTTAAAGCTCTTGTTATAAAATTTTGGTTTCAAGAACTTTGGAGCAAGGTTGATAATGGATGGCCTTGGTTTAGAACCTCAGGGGAGGTATTAGGATTGGTTAAACACTGAGTAAGTGTTTAACTGTCATTCCATAAGCATTGGACCTTTTGTAAGTTTTCTTGTATTTTTCCATTTTAGCTTATCACTGTAGCTTAGCTTATTTAGTGCTTATTTATGCTCATTACTGCTTATTTATGTTCTTTTATGCTAATTATGCTTGCCTTAAAGTTTTCAAGCCATTTGGTTAAGATTTAAAGTTGAACTGTCCATTTTAGCCCTTAAATTGCTTAATTTGCATTTGCTTAATTTATGTCTTATTCTCAGTTGCTTCTTGCCAATCATCAGCTTAGTTTCTCTCTTTATAACCTAATCCCCTAACCACCTTCCAACGATTTTTCCCGCCCAAAACCTGTACAAACCCAAACTCCCTCAAATCACTTCCCCGTCTCCATAAGCTCATTTTACCTCGTATTTTCTCCACATCCACGTCATTTGAGACACGTGTCAACGTTTAATTGGTCCTAACACCTCATCATTTGAATCCAACGGCTTAAAATCAATCTCAAGGGATCCGATGGCTAGAAATGATCAAGCTTTCATCCTCTTATCATTCTTTTCTATAAATAGAGCTTGTATTTTCAGTTAGTGAGTTAGTTAGTAGTTTTTTAGTTTTTTTTCAATTCTCTTTGTATTTTTTTCAATTTCAAGTACTGTTCATCTTTTTAGTTCTCAAATCCTTTAAATTCAGTTGTACTTAGTGTTTTGCATCTTGTATCCTTTCTTTTAAAGCAATAAAGCTATTCAGTTGATTTCATTTTCAAATTTTCATGTAATAAGCTAAATTTAGCTAATAAGCTTGTAATAAGCTGTTTTTAGCTTATTACATTCTCTTAAGTACAAAAGTTGTTCAACACTAGTTAAAAGCTCTCTATATACTGTCTTTGTTCATTAGCATTCAATATTTTTCATTTGAACTCAAGTTGATAAAAATTTGGAAGCTTATGGAGAAATAAGCTCATTTAGCTTATTGAGTTTTAAATCCTGTTGGTTTAGAGGCAAGGTGCCATTAGGATTTTGATTAAAGGTCACTCACTCAACAAGAGTGACCTAGATTCAGAGACTACATTAACAGGTTTAATTTCATGTTTTAGATTTTAGCATTTACTTAGCTTAATTCATGTAGCTTACTCTTTTGAAATCTTGTGCTTAATTCTGTTCAAAGCTGTTTAGTTAGTTTAAATATTCAAGTATTTTCAGTTGATTATAGTTGGACTCCATTTAGTTGTAATTTTCTTTAGATTCTGTCATGTAGTATAATTGGCTAGCTGACAAAGTAGCTTATTTTTCTTAATAAGCTGTAGGTTAAAGTGTTGAAATAGCTTTAATAGGTTAGTCTAAGGAAGAGTAGATAAAAGGTTTTAGCAGCTTTAGCTTTAAAATAGACTTTAAGTACAATTTAGTTTAGATAGAATTTCTTAAGGAGTGTTTGGTTTAAAGTGTTTTTTACTTTTAAAGTCAACAAAATCCTGTCAAAATGTTTTACATAGCTGAGTTTTATAAAGTTATCAAGTTTTAAGAAGGTTTTAAAAGTTAGATTGTAGAATTTAAAATTTTAGAGCTTAATAAGTCCTTGCCAGCACCAGGGCAATTAAAGTGTTTAGTGTTTTAGATTTCAGAGATTTTAAGCCTCCTAGTGTTCAATTTAGGTGATAGTAGTCTTAGATACAAGAAGTGAGTTAGTATAAGAGATCTTAGCTAAGAGATTTAGCCTGCATTAAGATTGTGGTCAAGTATATCAGCAACATCAGTTACTGCTGTTGTTACTATTCAATTTCTAGCTTCTTTTTAAGCATTCATAACTAGGAGATATGGTTTAGAAATAAGCTTTGAATTAGTACTCCATTAGCTTTATACAATCAACCTCTTAATTTTCATTTAGAAGCTTTTAGATTAGCTTAATTTTCCTTATAAAAGTAGTATAGTAGCAGATTAGATTAAGAGCTTATTTCTTTTAGGATTTCAATTTCTAGTTGTAATAGTTAAAAACCTTTTATCTAGGTTAGTTCTATATCATTAGCATAGCTTATATTCAAAATTTCAGCTTCTAAGGTTTAGAAATAAGCTTTTTAGCTTATTAGAAAAAGCTTAAATTCAGTTATAAGCTGAAACTTGCACTTTTTAAGATCATTTTTCTTGTCATTCTTGGTAAAACTTAGCTTATTTCTTGTTAGATATACTTAGTATACATCTTAGACTACATTTAGCTTCTTTTAGTTTTAACTTTCATGTATTAATAAGCTAGTAATAAGCCATAAACTAGAAAAGTTACTTAAACACTAGTTTCTGTAACAGTTTTAAAAAGCTCAAGTTTCTAGCTTATCTAGTTGTTAAAAGTAGTTAGTGCTTTTATTAAAGTTGTAGAGTATAAGCTCTTTTTCAACTTTGTAGTTTTAAGTTTTAGCTGAATTTCATTTTTTAATAAGCCAAAAATAAGCCATATCGTAGGGTCTGTTTTGTATATATTTCATAGTTCGAGGTTACCCGTTTTAACTAGAGTGTAAATTCATCACAGTTACTCCGCCTACCCTTTACTTTCGTTTGTGACATTTTCTACCCTGTCTTTTCATTTTAAATAAAGTAGTTTTATATTTTTAATTTTAGTTTTATAAAATTAGGGTTAGATTTTAATTGATAAAATTAGTGTTCAATTAGG
The DNA here is from genome assembly GCA_026074375.1 of Tanacetum coccineum. Lineage (NCBI taxonomy): Eukaryota > Viridiplantae > Streptophyta > Magnoliopsida > Asterales > Asteraceae > Tanacetum > Tanacetum coccineum. The sequence goes on along the minus strand of BQNB010009492.1, from coordinate 47,546 downwards.
TTATAAAAATTAGGGCTTTTTGTGCAATTCAATTTCTGCACATTTTTAGTTGTTAAAAAGCATTTTTCTTTATTTTTCCAGTTAAATTTGTAATTTCTAGGAATTAAAATAGGATTTTAGTAATTTCTTTTTCTTAGATAAATCATAGAAAATAGAAAAATTGTTGAAAAAATTTAATTCTTTTTGTGAAAATTTTCTTTTTAAATATAGTATTTTTGAAAAATAAAAGTATAAGTAATCTTTAGTGATAATAAATTTTTCGAAAAGTTTATTTTGTTAATTCATTTTTCTTTAAAAATTCTAAAAAATTCAAAAAATAGTTAAAAAAATTCCAATTCTTTTTCCTAAAATTTTTCTTTTTTAAATTTGTTTTTTTTAGGTTAATAAGTTTGTTAAATGTAGTGCATTAGAATTTTAAATTCAGTTGTTAGCTACGTTTTTACTTTTCGTGCATTTAAATTTCGTATTAGTTAATTGTTTTTAGTTCATGCTATTATTTTTGTAGTATAATCAAAAAAGTTTCAAAATCCTTTTCATTCTTAAACTCGAACTCCGAGTTATCGCCAAAATTCTCAATTCTCGACTTCTTGGGAACACGACCCCGAGGAGTTACTATACTTCACGGATAAAAATATACCAATATGTGTGTTTCTTTAGGTGAGATTTTTACCTTATATTTCTCTTGTTTGAGAAGTATTTTGGAAGAATTTTCACGGGATTAATACTATATTTATAATAAATTTGTTTACTACTAGACCTGTTGACTTGAGTTTTCTAAAACAAAATTTTCTTATATTACGGAAAATACTGTTGCAAAAAAAAATTAAAAAAAATGAAAATTAACTGATGAAAAATATATAAATGTGGGCTGATAAGGTTTTATGCATTCTTGCGGCTCACACCGATGTTGCAGTCTTCAAAACAAAGCCCATAGTGAAATAATAAATGCCAAAGTGCATTCTTAAAGTATTATCAATAAGAATTTCACCGTCGTCAGACTAAGTCACTACATCTTGTCGGAGGCGTGGCCGATGTTGTAGTCATGTAAATGATGACGGTATTATAGTATAGCAATATATGCCTAATAGGAAAATTTAACTGGTTAAGATTTCTTTTCTCAAAATCAAGTTAATTTAAACTAAGGAATAACTTTGCTATAAGACTTCAAAAGTTGTTTTGGTTGTCGTTGGTAGATTATTTTTATAGTAATAATCACTACCAATGAGATGCATTAATTTTTTATGTTTGCGTACTTTGAGTAGTATTGTTTATTTAGCGGTAAATCTAAGAAATTCGGCCTAAAAGGGTGAAGTATCCCGCTATTACATTATGAACATTCTCCTGTGGGGTCTCAACTGATAACCTAAGTCAGAAATTTCGGCTGGGACTCTTATCGAGAATATGCTGGTTGGTGGGTGATCTAGTCTTTTCCCCAGGTTTCTTCAGAAATATCGTTATGCACATAAACTATACTACTTTCTAAAATTGTCGATCTAAATTTAACTTAAAATTAAGCACAATCACTCTAATTGAATAATTGTTGGGAGCGGAAAGTTGACAAGTCATAGTTATAAGTAGTGTTAGCATCTTTACTTGTACTCAGCGGTGATTTTGTTTTTACGCTTAGCTTGGGACTAGTGAAAAAAATCAGAGACGATAAATTTATCGTCAGGACATCATAGAATATTATAATGGGGCGCTTCTCATTCTATGATCCCAGTGTTAATAAAATAAAGAAAGTCAAACATGTTAGTTAGTTGAAAGAAAAAGGAAAAATCCAAAAATATTAGGGATAGTTAGTGTAAATATAAAAATGGTGAAAACGGGACTTGTCGAAGCTATTGATTCTTTAGTTCCCCTTGACGAACACATTAGCTACTTTTCGTAACCACGACCCACGGTCTATTAGTCAAGGGGGATGGGATTGAGGTTTCTTGGTTTTCTTAAAGTGTATACTTCATTCTACATTGCGTCCGAGGACATTGGCAATATCTTAGTATGGGGATTTTGGTATGTGCTTAATTACACATACCATTTTCCATTAAAAATGAAGCACTTTATGGTCGAAAGTGTCGTTCACCTGTTTGTTGGACTGAAGTTGGAGAAGCTCAAATACTCGGTCCAGAACTAATTCAAGAGACCACTGAGAAAATCATCCAGATCAAGCAAAGGATGCAAGCCGCTCGTGATCGACAGAAGAGTTACGCCGATCTGAAGCGTAAACCAATGGAATTCCAAGTCGGGGATAAAGTTATGCTTAAAGTTTCACCTTGGAAAGGGGTCGTACGTTTTGGCAAACGGGGGAAGTTAAACCCTAGGTATGTTGGACCTTTCAAGGTGTTAGAAAAGGTCGGAGAGGTTGCTTACAAGCTCGAGCTTCCTGAAGAGCTGAGTAGAGTTCATAATACATTCCATGTGTCCAACCTGAAAAAGTGTCATGCCGACGAGCCATTAGCCGTTCCGTTGGATGGACTTAATTTGGACGACAAACTCCATTTTGTTGAGGAACCAGTAGAAATAGTGGGCCGTGAAGTTAAACGGTTGAAGCGAAGTCGGATCCCATTAGTCAAAGTTCGATGGAACTCCAAGAGAGGTCCTGAGTTCACGTGGGAACGTGAAGATCAATTCAAGAAGAAATATCCACACCTCTTCACCAAGACCACACCGTCGTCAAGTGCTGCATCGTGAGCCTTGAGGACAAGGCTCGTTTAACGGGGGAAGTCTATAACACCCTGTGTTTTCAAGTCATTGACGACGTCGATAAATCCACAATGTACCTTTTGTATTGTACGCGTTTGCTTTAAATCGTAAATGTTAAGCTAAATCGCGTAAGCTAAAAATTAGCGTTCAATGTAAACGGGCATCAAACAATTAAATGTTTACATCAAGCAAGGGTTATATAATTATTTTGAGGATAATTATTAACTTTGTTCATTTTATTTTTATCGGATACGTAAAGTGTATACGTTTCGCGATAAATTGCGTTTAGGCACTCCCGGAACCACAAAAACTTTTCTACGCTTCAACAAATACCCACTTTTATACCCAATACATAAAAGTTGCAAAATATATCATATATATCTTATAAATGCCGAAATTATGGCATTTGATACAAAGATATATCAAAAACTCTTCACTTTGGTCAAAAAGACACCATACTTCATTAACCTACACCATACTTCTTTAATGCACACCATGCTATGTCTCTTTGACTCATGAGACCATACCTAAGACCAAGACCCATCACTTGAACCTTACTTTGTCTCTTTGACCATGTCTTGCACCATACATGCATCTATACTTAAGAGAGATAGCATTCATGCCTTAACACTTAGTGAAAATCAAACAAAACCCCCTTTTTGCTCTATATAAGCTCACGGCATCAAGCAAGCACTCTACATAATCCATACAAAATTTTATCCAACCCATACACTTCTATATACATCTATCCCAAGATATTCTAAGGTGATCCCAAGCATTGGCTAACCTTTTCCAAGTATTAATCAAGAAAAGCAAGATTAGGGTTTTCTTAAGAAAATAAGGGTTTTCTTAAGTGCAAGCTTTGGTTTTGAATCTAAACACGGGTTTAGCATTCATTTCTCATCTCATACATCATCCCTAAGGTCTTCTAAATTCCTTTATACTTTTTATTATCATTATTTTATGTGTTATATGTTATATACGGCTAAATCACCACTAAGGACTTTTGAATATGTAAAAAGGGTTTTTACTAATGTTTATGAAATTATACACTTTTTCTTATGTCATATGGCCATATATATCATGAAATAATGGATCTATAATTATGATAACATGTTGTTTAAATATAAACATGTTTAGTTATAAAGTAGGGTTTATAAAGTTAATAAAACAAACTTTTTATAAATCAATACACTTGGATAATAAAAAGGTTTTTATTTCGTGTTTCATACAGAAGGTAGAGCATAAAATACTAATAATACATCTCATGACGATTCCAAAATGATAAGAAACTCGAAAAACCGATTTATAACGAAAAAGATACGTTAATTACAATTTTACGACGAGAAATACTTTTATAAAACTATTTTTATAAAAAGCACTATTCATTACAGCAACTCATATTTTTAAAACATCAAAAATATGATATAACTTTTAATTACGAGATCGTACTCGAAAGAATCGTTAAAAACGGAGCTATAACGAATAAAATACGACATTTACGGGTTTTACGACAACAAAAACGATTTTAATAAAAGTCTATCTGGTTTGTGAACAGTAAAAAGTTTACTGTTTCACCAGATGGGTCAAAATATGGAAAATGTCAAATTTGATAACTCGTCTAATACGAAAAGATGGGACATAAGAAACGTATAAAATCGGGCTTAAAACGCAAAAGTTTGCTAGTTCTTACTATAAACAGTAATTATAACGTTTTTTTAACTTATTAAACACAAAATTTTACCAAAACCATTAGTTGGTGATTGGAGCTATTATAGAATATTCTGTGATTATCAAAGTACTATATTTACTAGGAGTTTCATAAATGTAAGGCCTCTTAGGATGGCGTATCGAAGAGTTGTTGGATTTACGATTTTTTACAAGTGTCCTATACTCTCGAACGTCATTCATGCCTCTTTAATTATGATAGCCGATCGATAGTACGATGTAAACAAACTATTAGATTATATTCAATGTTGTTAAAATAAGAGTACTCGGTACTTATAGACCTATATGATAATATAGGTTGCATTCGATCTGTTTACGTGAGCAGTATCTGAGATATTTGGATTTTCCGAACTCAATGTGAGTTCATAGCCCCACACTTTTTTACAAGTTTTACTGATTTATATTATTTGGGGGTGGAAACATGCTTTGTTTTACAAATTGGACGAACAAGTATTGATTACATGATTTCTAAGTCATCGTAACCCAATTTAAGCCCATTATCATGAACTGTCAATTGCATAGATGTAGTTGGGAATTACATTATGTGAGCGCGAATGTTATTTAATAGATCTATTCGAGAAACGACCTCCCCGTTCGGGTGACTAGCTATCACCAAGATTACGACGTTTAGTAGCATGTCGAATTTTTAGGGATGTTTTCGGGTTAGACTCATTACGGGCTGAGTAGCAATATTATGCGAACAAGACTGTCGAGCTTCAGTGTCATGAGCTTAGTGTAAATGTAATCTAGTCTTGCGATCCTGCATATTATGATTTATCAAACCTATGAATTCACCAACATTATTGTTGACGTTTTTAAGCAATGTTTTCAGGAGATCAATAGGCATGGGATGCCAGGGATGCATTGGGTTACATTTTGGATTGCACACTTAAAGATTTAGGTGCATCATATTTTGGGGAATGTATTGTCAACTTTTGTAATATTCAACAATGAACAAGTAAAGCTATATGCTTTTGTATTAAGTCTTTCAATTAAATCCAATGTATCATTTTAAACGACTTTTTGTGTCGTTCTTATATATCTTGTGCTATTGATCTTGAAGTAACACGCCCCGGACCCTTATTCCGCTGCGACCCAATTTGGGGGTGTTACATGATGCTCATCCCAAGGGGGAGAATAGTGCAAAAAAGGCAAGAAGAACTTCGGAGTATGAAGCATATGTATATTGAGAGTCATGTTGGACAAGTTAATGTAGAGAACAAGGTCCTCGTTTATTTCAAGGTAATTCAAGAACAAGGATGATGATTTGAATTTCGGGACTGATCTTATGCTTCTGATGATGATGAGATTCCAACTAAGCAAGTAACACAAGACATCATGGAAGAGATATCTTTGACAATTGATGAAGCTAAGTTGAAGAAGATGGCGGATGAGATGCTAAGACAAAGATGTACTTCAGGAGATGAACATCAGTATCACATTGATCAGATGAAGAATTTCTTGCAAAGTGACATTGTTTGGGAAAGCAGAAAGGAAATTCAGGTCCTGAGAAGATCGTTTTGTCACTTCATAAATTTCCAGCAATTGTCTTCAATGATGATGATATTGAAGAACGGACTTCCAGATGGGTTAATAAGTGTATAAAGAAGTTTAATCCTTATGCAAGATATGGTCTCTATCAGTGTTCATCAGGAGTTCAGTGATATGGGAAAGAGTGCACGATTTTCAACTTGGAATCGAAAGCTATCAACAGAAGATTAATCTCACTGCACCAACAATTACATTCCCAGGAATTGAAGAATATGATGTGTTTTCTATTGTCTATGAGCCCGTACATGGAATCATTTACACTAATAGCAAGAAAGAGAAAAGGGTGATGAGACATTCAGAGATACATAAGTTTTGTGATGCAACACTGAGAAGAACGCTTGAAGGACTAAAGAGTTTATTATTAATGATGTCTATGTTATGGTATGTGCAAAAGAACTCACAAATGATGAAGTTGAGTTCATTAGTTGTTTTGAAGAGGATTTGAAGTCAATTGAATTATTGAGATTAAATGAGAAGATGGGAGTGTTTTTTTAGAAACGTGAATGAAAGACCACTTGGACCAAGGAGGGAACGCCCAGAATAATCGACCTCTTAGGAGGGAAGATTGTTAGGTTTATGGAAAAGCCGTTCGATTATGTGGTTTTATTTATTTTTGTTATTAGACTTTATTTTTTTTTGTTTAATATAGCTTGTAATAGGTTTTTTTATGCTTTAAGTAAGAAATAGCATAAAATACCAAAGTATAGGGATAGTTTTGACATGTTAGGAAAAATTAAGGAAGGTAAGTCTCCTTCCTCCATTGCCTATAAATATCCCCTCATAATCTTTATTAGAGGGTGATGCATTGTATAACTCTCATTTTCCTCCATAATAAAGATATTGAATTTTCCCTTTACTTGTCCTCATTCTCTCTAATCTTACATGTTGATATGATTGATTCAAGATTCATGTGACCTATCAGTTGGTAATCATATTCGACAAATAAAGAAGCAGAGTGCTTGCAAATTGTGCAGTGATTTTGGATCGCCGAGATCCATAGAAGTGATGGTTTCTGAATTCGGTTAGTGCTATTGAGGTTTCGAGATTGATTTTGGCTGTGATTTTGAGTTTTTGGACGTTATTGTGTTCTCGGAAGTGTTCATTTCATTCTCGGAAGTGTGGTTTTGATTTTCGGTTAAAGCTTTGCATTCTCGGTAGAGTGGTTTTGAGTTTCAGAAGACTTTGTAATGATTGCCAGAATCTAGATGTGAAATGACTGTCACGATCCGAAATGATAGATATTGGCATGCCATGCTGGGAGACTATTTCTTTGATGTATAACCTTGTAAGGGTTTCCATACTATCTGTCTCTCGGGTAGGGATGAAGTGTGCGGATTTGGTAAGGCGATCGACAATGACCCAGATTGTGTCATGTCTGTTTGATGTTTTGGGCAGTTTTGTGATGAAATCCATTGTGATTCTCTCCCATTTCCACATAGGAATCTCCGGTTGTACCAGTAAGCCGGATGGCTTCTGACATTCTGCGCCTCTACTCTAGAAATGTTAAAACATTCTGCCTAACAATATTCAGCGAATGATTGCCTTCATGTTAGGCCACCAATTAGAGTTTATTAAGATCACTTGATACAGCTTTGCCAGAACCGGTGGTGAATGGAATATTTTGATTTATGGGACTCATGCATGATCAAGTCTCTTAGATTACCAAAGAGTGGTAACCAGCTTCGGTTCTTAATACAACGAGTTCCATCAGGACGTATTTCAAATGCTTTATCCATTCCTCGTAAGTTTTCAGCCTTGATGTTTTCTTCTTTGAGTGCTTCGGTTTGAGCTTTAAGAATTTGTGAGGGTAAGTTTGGTATTTTTATCCTATTCTAATACCCACCCCTTCCATATCTATTTATAAAATGGTCATAACTAATGATCTAACTCGGAGTGGTTTGATTCGTTCCTTTCGGCTTAAGGCATCTGCTACAACATTTGCCTTTCCAGGATGGTAGCGAATTTCACAATCGTAATCTGCAAGTAATTCTAACCAACGGCGTTGTCTCATGTTCAACTCTTTCTGATCAAGGATATGCTGAAGACTTTTATGATCAGTGAACACAGTACACTTTGTACCGTATAGGTAGTGTCTCCAAATTTTAAGAGCGAACACAACTGCTCCTAATTCGAGATCATGAGTGGTATAGTTTTCTTCATGAGGTTTGAGTTGTCGGGATGCATATGCAATAACTTTCTCTCTTTGCATTAACACCGCTCCCAGACCTTGATGGGATGCATCATAGTAAACAACAAAATCGTCGTTTCCTTCTGGTAATGCTAAGATTGGAGCTTCACAAAGCTTCTGTTTTAGTAATTAGAAAGCCGACTCTTGATCTTCTTCGGGACCCCAGATATAACTATGTTTTCTGGGTTAATTCAGTCAAAGACTTTGCAATCTTCGAAAAACCTTCGATGAATCTCCGGTAGTAGCCGGCAAGTCCTAAGAATTGACGTATTTCTGTGGGTGTAGTAGGAGATGCCCAATTCTTAACTGCTTCAATCTTGGCGGGGTCAACATGAAGTCCTTTTGACTATATAATTAATTTGTTCTAAGAAATTGCACGATATGAATCAGAAAGAAATCAAAACTTGGAGGAACTTGCATACAACTTTCTCTTTCTTGAGTAACATTTCTAGGATTATTCATGATAATTTGCGTACTTTTCTTGTTACGAGAGTAGATATGAATATCATCGATGAACCTATCACAAATTTTTCCATGTATGGTGTACACAAACGATTTCAGAGATCATGAATACAGTATGGTGCGTTAGTTAAACCAAATGGCATCACTTGAAATTCATAATGTCCGTATCTTGTTCTGAAAGTAGTCTTGGGAAAATAATTTATCATCCCGGACTCTCATGTTGTTGATAACCTGATCTCATGTCGATCTTTGAGCGTAAACACTCTCGAACCTTGAAGTTGGTCAAATAAGTCATCGGATCCTGGGAATAGGTACGATTCTTTATTGGAACTATAGTTAATTCAACTCTCGGTAATCGATACACATTCTGAAAGATTCGTCTTTCTTTTTAACAAATAAGACATGAGCTCCCCAAGGTGAAGTACTTGGTCGAATAAAACCTCGGTCTGCCAACTCTTGAAGTTGGTTAGATAGTTCTGCTTCTGACAAAATTAAAAGGAGTAGAAGGATAGGAGCTATATAGGTTATATAGGCTAGAAAAGGAGCTAATTTGAGTTTTGGAGCTATTATGTTAGTAGGTTTTAAATAAGGACAGTTCAACAAGTTCTAAAGGCAGGAGCTAAAACGGACAAGGAGCTAATTGGAGGAAAGGATCGAATAAACCACTAGGAGGAAGACTTTTAGGAAGGTTTAACATTAGGTAAAGGGGAGGATCAGAATAAAGAGGATATTAAGGGAAGGAGATAAAAGATAATTAATGTAGGAACAAGAGGATGATTAGAGGTTAACTTGGTTAGGTACGTTTATTTAGTCACTAGTTTAAGGATAGGGAAGGAAACTAAGTTTTGGAGAAGGTGATATAATACTAAGCTAGTGAGAGACTCAGGGTGAAAGGTCTAGGAGGAGGAGGCTAAGGAGTCAGGAGCTCCTAGGAATTAAGTTCAGGAGAAGTATAAGAGAACAGATCAAAGGAGTGGGAGGGAGTTCTATAGTAGAGGGATTTTGAGGAGTATAATAAGAATAGGAGCATAGAGCAGGAGGAGGAGGTTTGTAGGAACAGAAGGAAGGTAAGGAGCTAGTAAGGATTGTAAGTAATAAGGATAGCAGGGAGTGAGGAGAGTAGAAGAAAGAATAGGAATTTAGGAAATGATAGGAATTAGTAGGTAGATTAAGGAGCTAAAGGCATGCGGAGGAGGAGGAAGAAAGGAGAGGAAAGGAGTCTAACCCGAGGATAAGGAGAAGGGAGGAGCTTAGGAGGAGCTCTATTAAGGAACAGAAGCATTAGGAGCTTAAGGCAGTGCAAAAAGTAGGATAGAGAGCTAATTAACAAGGACGTATAAAGATAAACTAAGGTAAGAAGGCTGGATAAGGAGGTATCTTGGTAACAGGAAAAGGTAGGTAAGGAACACAAGGGAGCTACCAAGGACACCAAAGAGAGGTGGAGTGCTTAGGATTTTGAAGGAGCTAGAACAGGAAAAAATAGTAGGTATATAATGGAGCTAGGGGAGCAAGTAGGTAATTAATATAGTCAAAAAAAGAACCCAGGAGCTCAGCCTAGGAGGAGAGGAGCAGGAGCCAAAGGGCAGTTTAAGGTAGGTCATAAAAAGCAAGGTTAGGAATAAGAAAAATGAAAATGGAGGAGAAGGAGGAGGAGTAGTTATTATTACAGAGAGGTTAAGGAAGGAGCAAGACGGTATTAGGAGAAGAGGGCCCAGGATGCTTATGAAAATAAGCTCAGGAGCTTAAAAGGAGTCAACAATTTACAGGTATTAGTAGGAGGTAAATAGGAGCTTAAAATAGGCTTTTTACAGGATTATTCATTTACAGTATAATTAAGGAGGATAAGGAAGCCTTTAAGGGAAGTACTAAAACTAGTTAGGACCCCCCCTGAAAGGAGCCAGTTAGAAGGAAGGAGGTTTCTATAGGATTAGGAGCTAGATGCTCTAAGGAGCTAGGTTAAAGGTCATGTTTAAGGTCAAGGAACCGCTTACGGACAGGAAGGTACAGGAGGTAGGAGAAAAGAGGAAGGAATAAGAGAAGGTGTTAGGAGATAATCATATATAGGTGCTTGGCTACAGGTGTCGCTCCTGGAATTAAATCAATTTGAAATTCTACTTGACGAACGGGAGGAAGGCCAGGTAGATCTTCAGGAAAAACTTCCGGGAATTCTCTGACTACCGGTATGTCTTCTAGTCGTTTCTCGTCCGACTTCTTTTCCATTATTTGGGCTACGAAAACTTGACATCCCCTAGATATATACCTTTCGGTTTTTATACAAGATATGAGATTTAGTCGGGTTTAACTTTGGTCACCTCGAATGATTAATGTTTCACCATCAATGGGAATGTGGACGACTTTCTCGTCACAGTGATCATGCATGATACATGGAATAACCAATCATACCAATGACGACGTCAAAACAATCGGTTTGTCGCATAAGATCATTTTGAAAGGTTTGTTTAACAAGGTAGCAGTTGCACCCTGAATAATAGTGTTTGTGCTTACTAAGTTTCTGATCAGCCTTTTTCGATATTATAAAAGGTATCTATTATAATGGGTGGAATATTTAGCATAGAGGCAAGGGATATAGATATGAAGCTTTTATCACCTCCAGAATCAAATAATACTCTAGCTAGATGTTGGTTTAGAAGGAACATACCCGTGACTACGTTCGGGTCTTGATGAGCATTCTTATCCCTTAGCATGTAGAGCTTTCCCTGGCTTTAGGCAATGTTGTTGGTGGTCTTTCGACATGATTTGCTATCGTGCCCTTCTCTCCACAGGATGGCAAGTAACTGTCTTCTGGTAGCAGATTACTTCCAGTGGCTGGCCCTTTGTTTCTGTAGCCCTATCCCCCTCTCACTCCTCCTCTTCTTGGGCAGATGGTCATCTTGTTGCAATATTACACTTAACAGTGCAAGGTTCTATGTGTTGCAGAATAATCATTCCTCCCTTTCCATATCTCTTTTTGTGCCATTTCTTACACAAGGGACGGTTTCTAGTATATCCATTATTTTCAGTTGGGGTGGCAGCATAAGCCCTGAAGGTTTCCTGTCTTCTGTTCTGTTGTGGTTGGTGATTATTGTAGTGGTTGTTGGTGTTACGGTAGTTGTTGTTATTATCGTTGCGGTAGTTGTTGTTGTTGAAAGTTCTTCTGTCGTCAAACTTTCGTTTGTGATCACTTGATACTTGCACCGGAGTGTGCTTTGTTACCAACCTCTGGGCTATGTTAATGGCTTCCTCTAGAGTTTGAGGTTTAGAGGCGGTAACATTCCCTTCAATACTTCGAGGCAATCCCCCGATGAAAACTTCCATCATTTTCTCAGAATCTGGCACCATAGTGGGACACAAGGTTGCCAATTCCTAGAATCTTCTCACATATGTCTTGAGATCATTCCCCTTCACAGTCAGATGGTAAAATTCGTCTTCCATCTTCTGGACTTCAGTTCGGGGATAGTATTTCTTTATTAAAAGTTTCTTGAATTCAACCCAGGTAATCTTGTAAGCTTCTTCTATCCCAATAGGTTGGGCAAAAGAATTCCACCAAGATAGAGCTTCTTCAGTTAAAGTACCAGTAGCAAACTTCACCTTGCAGTCTTCGGTACAGTTGCTACGGGAAAACACTGATTCAGTTCTTTCAAACCAGCAGATGAGACCAATAGCGCCTTCCGTACCTTTGAGTTTGATGTGTTACAGCTCATGAACTCTTTGTAGCTACATTGTCTTGCCATAGGAGCTTCTCTTGGTCTGGTGGTATTATTAGTATTTGCCATGTTAGCGGCTTGTGCTTCCAGAGCTGTGGTAACACTGTCAGCAACTAGTTTCCTGATGGCAGCCTAAGTCATGGCTGGCTTGATGATTGTTGACATCCTTTTGGAGGCATTCTATAACTTATGATAACCACATTATAAGATGTTACACTAAGTATTAAAAATATTAAAGTTCTAAAATAAATCATTGTGCACATCTAGAGATATCGAATCATAGATAATTCATATCATATAAAAGTATCTATCGATTTATTTAGAATACATGGTATTGGATTCAATATCGTTGGAGATGGAAATGATGATATAAGGAAGTTGTTTTTTGGTATGGATATATCGGTTGTATTATTGAAACAACAAGGTATAACGGGATTACCATTGTATTATATCATGAACAACTTGCCTTTGTACTGTACGTAGTCAAAATTTAACAAGTGTTGTTATTTATACCACACATCCCGTGGCTAAGTTAAAAGTTATAACTAGTATCTAATCTAGTAGTTTGATGGTCCTTTCTGACTGTTCTTGAGTTCATAGATTGCATTCAGAAGACTTTCCATGTCTGCTTGGTGACGAACTTGGATTTCTTCGATGATTTGTTCTAGATTAGAAATCTTGAAGTGAGCCAGAGCAATCTTGTTGTTATTTCCCAATTGCTTTCTTTGAAGTTTAGTAATTCGAGCATGAGCCTTTTGGAGTTCAGCTTCTAGTTTGTTGAAATCTTGTTGTATAATCACCAGACCTTTTCCGAGACCTTCTATTTTGTCTTCTATGTGCTCAATGCGATCGAGAGAGAGTTCATCTAGGTGATTCAAAATTTCCTCAATTCGTTCCTCGTGACATTCCAAACTCGTCTTATGAGAGCTTTATCCCATCTCAAATTCTTGAGGTAGGGCAGAAGTAGAAGAGGATGGTAATCACGACTCAAATCATGTAGTAAACAAATCGAAACTTAGTAAAAATAAACATGTAAACAGCTTACGTATAGAAACCAATAAGTTTATTAGGAAAACGAGCACGTATTTCTACCTCGAAAACAGTTTAAGAAAACCATTAAAAGAGAAAAGGTGGGGCTATGAACTTACCTTGAGCAATACGATATAAATATCGGGAATAAACGTCGAGAAGCCGAGAGAAATCCTAGAAGCAAAATAAAGTCGCGTCTTAGGATTTATAAATATTACGCGAATAAATGGAATTAAGTTTTTTTTTTAATTTTTTTTTATATATTGATTATAACATTTGAGACGTACATCTTATAAACTTAATTATGTTAAAGACAAAATAACAAATTTTATAAATTTTAGACTAGTTTTAAAGAGTATAAAATGAACAAGGCTAAAAGTATTATTATTCATTAAACCATAACGGTTTGAACCGTAAATATCAAAAAGAAATTCCAAGCTTAAATGAATTCCATTCAATCTATACGAACCATACATACTGATATAAATTGGTTGTCTTAAATAGTTTATTTTATGAGTTCTATTAATCTCCTTCTTAAGATGACTATAACTTCCTAATGGTTTTATTCTCATATATGGTTTATAGAACACTTGCTATGCATGCATCAGTTTGATTTCTTTAAATGACTTATAAACAAAGCATGTTTTTCATCTAATCCATTACGTCAACTTCATATGTCATTTAACAAAGTTGTGATCTTTTTCCCAGTATTTATCAGACGTAAAGAATTCTATGTGTTCTTGACTATTGTTTCGCATTATACCTTTTAGATTGACATATAGTGGTTTTAATAACGAAGTTTTCATTTAGTTAATGATTCAAACATAATCATGAAAACATCAACAAACGGTTTTGATATAGTAATCTTTGTATCCGATTAAGTGACTTATTTTTACGAGGCATGGACATGTACGACATTAAATAGGTTTTGATAATACGTACGGTCGAGAAGATAACGTGAAAGAAATTCATAATTATACCTCGGTCAAACGAGTACTATGATCAACATCTAACACGAGTACGAACATCAGAGTCTTTATAACAACTCGCTTTGCTGTAACTTGAACAATGATTTAAAAGCATAGACCGTCCAACCGAACTCAAAACTATCATGGTCCACGACCACGAGTATGAACACAGTCGAACCAGAACACTGAAACACGAACACCAAAGATTTATCGAGGCACAACCAAATCCTAAACCCGAACATACACATTAACTTGAGCCCCTATCTTCTTCAAAAATGATGGTGAAGATGACGTTTTTAGAGCAAACAAAGAACAACCTTCCTTTGAAATCACATCTACTTTAATCCTTGTAAATGTTGAAGCTTTAAAATAGATTTTTATTGGTGTTTCTATGGTGGTACGCGGCTGAGTAGAGAGGAGAAAAAAAAATAAAAGCAATTCCCTTAAAACTATGAGAAAAGTGTGAAGAGGAATAATCATGCACATGGAAAGTTTTATAAAGTTCCACCAACTATGAATGTGTTATTGGATTTAAGGTGTTCGTGGGTTTTGAGGAGAAAAGAGAGAATAGTTTTGATTTCAACTTAGCAAATGATAATGTGTGTGTTCTAATACTATTGAAGGCCTTATATACCCCCCATTTAAAAAGACTAGTCAAAGACTCTAAGGAAGTCCAAGACACCAAGAGTGAAATGGGGAAAGTCCGTGGTCCCAAATATAAACATAAGATGTTTAATTAGCTTATGTTGTACAATTGCTAGTTGATAAAATGAGGGGGGGGGCTATATGTTTCGCCATAGGACATAAGATTCTGGCCGAAAAATGGGGATGAGGGAGGGAGTACATATTTGATTTTGATCTTTGACAAATATCTAGTATTAATTTGAAGATATAAGTTGCAAGTTGTAAGTATAAAGATATAACATGTAGTTTGAAAGTCTAGGTTTATTTATTTAGCATAGAATTCGGCTAAGGTAATGCATATGGTGCATTTTTATAATACTTTGGGTAATGGGTAAAAGCATGGGTATTTTTTTGGTTGAAGCGAAAGATACTTTTGGTGCATCCCGGTATCCTAAATGTATTCAATTGCGAAACGTAAACTTTTAACGCAACCAAATAAAAATAAAATATAAAAAGTCAATTATTACTTTTGAAAAAAATAAAATAATGTTTTTATCGTTTGTTTAATTTTTATCGTATAAGTAGGTCTAATGTCTTGTAAAATAATTATTAATAAACTTAAACTCGTATAAATATTATATAAATGATTCTAAAATGTTTCGCCAAAATTTTTATTAAAAACGAACCAACACTATTCATGTCAGGAAATAGTGTATAAAAATCATATTTCTCTTGTTTTATATGTTAAATAAAAAAAATTTTAGCTTACGCGATTTTAACTATGTAATAAGGATTAAAAGTAGACGCGTATGAGACGAGAGAAAAAAATATATATATATAAGTAGTGAATTAAATGGCGTCGTAATTGACCTGAAAATACGAAATGTTACATGAACTCTTTGTAGCTACACTATTTTTCTACAGGAGCTTCTCTTGGTCTGGTGGTATTATTAGTATTTGCCATGTTAGCGGCTTGTGCTTTCAGAGACAGTGTAACACCGCAACAACTAGTTTTTCCTGATGCAGCCCGATTCATGGCCAGGTGCATCATTGTTAAAAAAAAAAAAAAACATCCTTTTGGGATGCATTTTATCACATAAGACAACACGTAATAAGAATGATACCACAAGTCTTAAAATGATTAAAGTTTAAATATAAACATTGTCATAATAGTGATATCGAAATCATAGATAATTCATATCAAATAAGTATCTATGATTTATTTAGAAATCATGGTATGATTCATAACGATGGAGACGGAGATGATTGATAAAGAGAAGTTTTTTTTTTTTTTTTGGTTTTTTTATTGTTTTAGGATGGTATATCGGTATTATGAAACAACAAGTATAAACGGGAATAGCCATTGAATTATATCATGAACATCTTTCCCTTTACTTAACATTGTCAAAATTTTGAACAAATGTTGTTTATTATACCACACATCCGTGGCTAGTTAAAGCTATAACTAGTATCTAATCTATATTCGATGGGTCCCTTCTGGCTGTTTCTGGAGTTCAAAGATGCATCAAAGACTTTCCTGTCTGGCTTGGTGACGAACTTGGAATTCTTCGATGATTTGTTCTAGATTAGTAATCCTGAAGCGAGCCAGAGCAATCTTGTTGTTATTTCCCATTTGCTTTCTTTGAAGTTTAGTAATTCGAGCATGAGGCTTCTTGGAGTTCAGCTTCTAGATTCGAAATCTTGTTGTATAATCACCCGACCTTTTCCGAGACCTTCTATTTTGTCTTCTATGTGCTCAGTGCGGTCGACAGAGAGTTCATCCACGTGATTCAGGATTTCCTCAATTTGCTCCTCGTGACGATGCCAGACTTGCTTAATGAGAGTTTCTCCATCTCAATTCTTAAGGTGGGGTCAGAATTATAGGAGAAATGATTGGTTATGGCCTTGTTTCTTAGGTGACAATAATTCCTCCGGAGGAAAGAATTCTTGAGGATTAAACATTAGAGATAGCATTGTAGATGGAGGCACAATAGTTGGTGGTGGAATAGGTGATTCTTTAGCATAGTATGCATGCATGACCTTCATATAGGGGTCATCATGAAAAAGTGAAAGAGTTGGTGAAACTATTGGAACTACACCAAATGAGTTATTTGAAGAGCTAGAATAAGTTTTTCCTGGTAAAGCTGGGGCATAGTCTGAGAAAGCCGGGATATAGTCTGAAAAGTTGGAGGAAAAAGCATCCTCAATATCAGAAGTAGGATGGTTGGGAGGAGACATCACTCTATTAACAACCCAGTAGTAAATAACATAAGTTATTTATATAATAGTATAATAGTTATATATCTTTACATACTATTCAGGAGATGTAGTGGCACGAAGGACTTTCTTGGATGGAAAAAGAAAAGTAGTTATAGTTAAGGTTTCAACCTTGTTCTCTATAACCGTGGCTCTTGATACCAATCTATAACACCCTCTGATATGTGTGAAATACACATATCCGTTTATACCTAAAATAGCCCAATTAAACCCAAAACAGACTAAAAATGGCAAAATATACTTGTTTTTGTGTTTTGTGTGTGCAGGTACGGATATATCAAAAATCATAAGAAAACAGTCAAAAACGGGCAAACACGGACACGAGAAACGGAAGAGCACAAGAGAAGCCAAAGATTCAGAGCCAAAGCCAGAAAAAATGGTCAAACCTCAGTCAAAGAAAGTCAACCCTAGCAAAGAAAAGTCAACTCACAAAAGGACAAATCCCAAAATATTCCATTTAAGTCCCCCAAGTTCCAAAAAATTACAAAATAGTCCCTTAAACCCTAATAGGCCTTAAACCCTTAAAAACCTTACCAGGATACCAAGCCCATAACCAAAAGCCCAATACCTTAGCCCATTACCCATTTTATAAAACCACAGGGACCATTTCTGCCATTTGTAAAAAAACCTTTTATACTACACTTTTGTTAAACACAACCACAGGGACTAAATTTGCAAATACCCAAAGTTTTAAAACGTTTTTACCAATTCAGTTAGAAAAAAAGGCGCCAAGCTCATTTTAATATTCATCATCTTCCTAAAATCACCACACAGTCAAAACAAGGGGCAAACACAAATTAAGGGGTGAAAACGACTATTCAAGTGAAGCACAACAAGATGGCAGGGTCAAAAACGTCATATCAAGAGCTCTAATTGGTTCACTCAAGCTAGAAGGCCACGTGGCTATGAAGAAAGCACAAGGAGAGGTGGGTTTTACTCTATTATCACTCACACAACTAGCACAAGCTGTCACATCAAAGGAATGACAGCTTGGCAATCCGTGGGAAATAGATCATGATCCAAGGGCTCAAAATCACTATCCAATGATTGGGAAAATGAATGGCAGAGATTTAAGATGCAAGCAAAGGCCTAGAATCTTCATTAGCTGGTTATAAATAGCCCTCACTATCACACACACACACAGTTAGTTAGTTAGCTTTAAATTTTAGCTTAATTTTACTTTTAGCTTATGCAAATTTACCTTTCAAATGTAATTTTCCTTTTAAGTATTATGTAACCTTCAGTTTCTAAGCATTGTAATCCTCTTTCAATTTTAATAAAATCTTAATTTCTAGTTATCATAAGCTGATTTTAAGTCATAAGCTCTTAACCTCTTCCAATTCTTATGCTACTGTCCTACAAGCTTCCATTAAGCTCTTGCAAGTCTATAAGCTTGCAATTGAGCTCATATTAACCTTTGCTTCATATCTAAACTTTAAAATTAGCTTTAATTACCTTTGCTTATTGGACTTAGACTTTTGGAAGGTGAGCCAGACATGGAAGGGCTCACATGGACTTTACTAGCTTATCTATAAGGATAAGCTAGAGCTAGTAGCTGCTAATTTGAGTTTATGCTTCTGTTTTGCTGAAGCAATTGTGAGTTCTCTTTGAAATTCCTTGTCATTTAAATTCTAGCTTAATATTTACTTAATTGCTTAATTAGCTTTGCTTATCTGCTTATATTGTTACTTATTTGAGCTTATTTGTGTTTCATTTTTATCATTAATCAAGTTCTCCTATCTGTTTTTAGTTAATTTAGTTTAGATCTTTGTTTTTCATTTACTTGTCAAAAATACATAAAAAACAAAAAAATATCTAGTGTAGTTCTTAAATTGTTAAATCTAGCTTAATTAGTTAATTAATCATGTTTGTTAAGCTTGATATAAGCTAGTTGTCATCTGGTATTAAGGCCTTGTTAAGTGGATTTCATATCATAAGCTTTTTCAATTCTGTCAAGTCTGAAAGGGGTGTTTGGATTAAGCCTATTTGACCACTTAAAGTCAAAGTCATTTTATGTTTTCATTTTGGACAGTTGAGTTTTCTAAAATAAATTAGTTTTGAAAAGGTTTGAGTCATTAGTATAGACTTTTAATGATTTTGTGGCTTAATTTCTTTATGCTAGCACCAGGGGAATTTGTTGCTTATCTGTGATTGCTTAACTTTAATTTAAGCTCTTATGAGCCTGAAGATTGTTTGAGTTAACTTCATCTACACTCATAGAGTGAATTAAGTGCAATTGAGACCCCTTTGTCTCTTGCATTTGTGCCTTACTCTTTTACCATTTACATCAGACAAGCCACTACAGTTTTAAACTGCAGTGGTAATTTGATCCACTTTTCAGCTAATGATTGTAGGATTTAGGGTTTGAAATTCAAGTAGTTTATAGGTTAGGTATAGGTTATTATAGATTAAGTTCAGTTTTCTTAATTCTTGCTTAAGTCCTTAGGTAAATCAGCTTTTAAAAGTCATTAAAAAACCTCAAAAGCCAAAAACAGTAGTGATAGATTTTTAGCTTTTAAGTTGATTTCTAGCTTGTAGTGTTTGTTTTTATCATTTGAATTAGTAGTTTTTAAGGTGTTTGTTAAGTTTACAAAAATTCAGCTTCTGATTTAGCTTATTGAGCTCTTTAGCTTAAGTGGATTTTGTGCTTTTTGATTCACTTCCTGAGTTTACCAATTTGAATGATCATTTCAGTTAGCTTTTAGTGTTCATAGGTTAAGTAGCTTATTAGTTTTAGACAGTACACATCATAAGCTTTCTAGAACATCTTGTGTTTTCAAAAATGAGCTGAAAATAAGCATTGTGTTAGCTTTTTAGTGAAGTCAAAGTTTTACAAGCCTAAAAGGCTACTTACTGAAACAGCTTTTTCATAAGCTGATTTAGAGCTTATTAGTGAGTTTTAGCTTAAGTTGTTTTTATAAAAAAAATGAAAAAGAAATGTATGGATAAAGGGTGAAAACAAAGAAGCCCTTCACACAACTTAGGCAGAAACCGGGTCAATACATATGCTATTAGAATCACAATGTTGATTGCTGACATTGAAGACAACATCATGGACCTAGTAATGCAATGCATAACCCTCTCCAGCCATTCGATTTTCTCTCAAAAGAAACATGTCTCATTTGTCACAGAGATACACTCGACTACTATTGACTTTCTCACTCCGAGTTAGTTAATATTGAATAGGTGGCAGTCTACTCCAGCCTTCGATTACTAAAAACCAAAACGCACTAATCGAGTCTAGAACCAAGAGATCATCAAATAAATCTCATTAGGACACATTCCTAGGCAAACACTTGTTGAACATCATTAAGTTCACAAGCTGTTAACAAGAGTCCTACGCATTATCCTTGTGATTCTACCAAAACATTCAGAGTGATAATCTTTAGTATTCACAATGACGAATGGAAATCCTTCCAGTGTCATCATCAAACAGCACTGCTGTAGGTGACTTGCGAGATTCTATATGAATCAATCTTGTGTCAACTGGATATCGATAAAGGTCCAGTAAATGAATTGACGGCATAATCAGAAAGATAGTAACTATCTGATTCACTCTTACCGTGTTGTCTGCTTTGAGACGTTCCGGTAATGAGAACTAGCAAGCATGGCAAATCTAATACATCTGTGTTAGAAGATCCTATGCTTTGAGCTGGAAACCCTGTCAAGGAGATTCTTTGAATCTACCTGATCACAGGTACAGTATTTATACTGTAAAACGGTCCTACGGAACCGGAGGTTAATCTAACCAAATCCGGACGAATGACAAAGCCATATTCGTCCACCCGCTTTATTGCTAACTGTTTTATTTCAGGATACATAAAGATGGAGATGGTGATGCCTCATTCCAGCTGAAGTCGGATTCATTACCACATGCTCATGCTCAAACTACAAAGACATTCTATAAGCATCAAGATTCAAGAATCATGAAAGCTCAAGAATTAAAGACAAAGACTTCCGCACAAACTCTGATATACAAGATCTTCCTTCAAAGATATCAAGTCTATCAAGGGAGATTGTTAGCAAGCTTTCAAGATGATGCAAAGTATGAGCATGTTGGTCAAGACACAAGATCGCAAGGTGGCAAAGACGATCAAGACGGAAGGATAAAGATTTAAAGATCTCGGACGGAAAAGACGAAGTCTAAAGACAATGACAAAGGCTCAAGATCAAAGATCACAAAGCATGAAGGAACAAGCCTACAACGTAGATAGAGACAAAGATCACAAGAGCTAACAGAGACAAAGATCACAATATCTTAACAAACGAAAGCAATCTCATTGATCTCAACGAAGGAAGTAGTCACAATGAACTCACTTCGGGTGAGATTGTAGCCTCAAAAATTTTGAGTCGAACAATGGAGTTCGTTAATAAATATATTAGGATCTCGGTCCATCACTAAATTCTATATGTGTAAAAGGTCTAACGGTTTAAAACGGGCTCTTATTAGTAATCTAATCTGGACGCGAGCAGAGTAAACCGTTGACAAAAGCCTAAGTAAATCCCGAAGCCCGCCCGGCCTTTAAGAATTACTAAAGGCATGCAAGCCTTTTAGTCCTAGTATATATACACCTCACCAAGTAATGTGAGGTGGTTGGTTGATTCATTTTCTTGTAAGACATTTTATATAAGCAACCCACTTTTCTCTCTAACTTC
Organism: Tanacetum coccineum; assembly: GCA_026074375.1. NCBI lineage: Eukaryota > Viridiplantae > Streptophyta > Magnoliopsida > Asterales > Asteraceae > Tanacetum > Tanacetum coccineum. The sequence continues at coordinate 25,659 of BQNB010009492.1, read as the reverse complement.
TCTCTACATTCTTCATATCTTCCATCTTTATTTTCTTGATCATTCCATGCAACTGGTAATGAAGTGAAGTGATTATAGGGTTCCGACACTAATAATATTGAAGCATTTTGTTACAGCTTGTGTTCATTCATTCATACTTACTGTTCCATTGATATTACTTCTAGAGTATTAAGGTGTAGATTCCGCATACACTTTAATATACACACAAAGTCTCTACTATTGTTATTTTGGATTTATCCAAGGTAACATACTCTTTACAAACTAAAGAATCGATCAAGATTTGGGATCAACACATAAGTTGTTAGAGAAACTGAGTTTTGCACGAGTCCTGAACTGATGTATCCAGGAGTCATTTTGACCATTTCATACACATTAAGAGACCAAGTTTAATTGTATTGATCATGTTTGATTCACTATTCTCCCCCTTCAAAAATTGCATATGTGATTGCCATTTTTGATTGATCTAGTGAATTAAAATACAAGCTAATGTACGTCAATCCACTTAATGATTGAACGAGCATGGGAAAAAATGAAGAATGTTGATGAGAATGGTCGAAAACAAGAAGATTTCTCTTCTTTTGAAGATAAAGCGCACCAAAGCGTACACCTTTCTTTTCTTTAAGGAACGAGGCCTGAAGTGTTGTCAACAAACGCCATTTGTCATTGAAGAGCGAGGCCTGAACTGATGTGAACATATGTCATCTTGTTGACATTGAGGATTGAGGCTTGAACTGCAGTGTTCAAATGTCATTTTGTCGTTGAAGAGCAAGGCCTTAACTAATGTGAACATACGTTATTTTGTCATTGAAGAGCAAGGCCTGAACTGATGTGAACATACGTCATTGTTCATGTGCATCAGATTTGTATCCCTTGAACCACTAGTTTATGAGATATTAGTCTTTTCGACAACCAAACTTTGAGTCTTTCCTTTATAAGATTAAAAGATGCACCTGCACTTGAGTTAGTAGTACCTGTACTGACATTAAGAGTTTGATCTCATTCATATGGGTTAGTGATATCACCATTTAAACCATTTGGAGGTTCACTGTCAACTTTGGTTGTGTTATCGGTGAACATCTTTCCAGTAGGTATCCACCTAAGACCAACAATCTTGAAAATTCTACCTGTCGGTTTCCACCTTAGACAAGATCTAGGAGTGTTTGGTTTCTCATGCACAGCAGAAGACTTCTTGGGAGAAAACCTTTGTCCTATAGCAATCTGCCTACCAGGTTTTTGAGTATGACTCTTTGGTTCTACGGGTTTGTTTTTGTTTCTAGTCTTAGGGGATTGAACCTTAGCACGAGAATCCACCTCTTTCAGGAATTTTGTTATACAATTATCATGATTTGCATTAAAGACACATTTCTGACAAGTCGAACAAACAAAGTGTTTGGAGTCTGAAAAGGAACTAGAATTCCTAGAGTGATCTACTAGCTAGCGACACACCATTTGACATTCCATAACTACTCTTAGATACAGGCAAACTCCTAGATATTTGATTGTTGCTCCTAGGATTTGGTTTGCTACCATTAGTAGTGTTTTGTAGACTAGTAGTATGCATCACACTAGGTCTTGAATTCCTATTTCTTTCTTGTGTCTTTTTCCTTGCTTCCTCTAGATAGTGATTATGAGCCATAACACTTGAACCATACGGTTCTTCTTGACTATCCTAGATGAGCCAGGTGCAATCACGTGATGAGGTTTTGCAAGGACATATTCTTGAACTTTAGGCAAATAATGAGGAGTGACTGGTTTTGACAAAACGTTAATCACATCAACTTGGGAGGCAAACCTTGGTTTTGAAAAAGTATAGGTTCGTTTTTGATTTAAACGCATTCGGTTGTCTAACAACTGATTGGTTTCTGGGTGGTTGTAAAACCAGTTTCCCCAAGATTGATGGTTTTGCAAACTTAGTATCCACGCTATTTCCTTTTAACTTTCTTAATTCGTTTTTCAATGCTACATTCGCAAAAACCTTTTCCTGAACCTGAGCTTTTAAATAGCATTTTCAATAGTCTTACTATTTACTTGAGCAATCAGTGAGTCATTTTTGATCTTTCGTCTGAATTGTGTCTTTGAAAAGAATCATAAAGATCTTTGTAAGTCTGTGTTAAATGCTTATTTTCCTTATTTATCTTCTCATGTCTCTGTAAGTAATTTAGCCACACTACTTTCTAGTTCAATGTTTATTGTTTTTAAAAACATCAATGTCATGTTTAACCTTTGGTTCATTACTTGCATCCTTCACACTTTTAATTTGATTCTTCAAGTTGTAAATTAGTGTGGTTTTGGCTGTAGCTGAGCTTTCAAATCAATTTGATCTAAAACATTCACGAAAACTGAGAGACTCCTGATATCTTACATGTTTGTTTCTTTCAAAAAACTTTATTCTTTTGTTGCATTGATATTTCAAGTGAAATACAATGTTTTTCAAGTTGTAAAAATCTGTTTGAAAGTTCATTATAAACTTCTTTTTCAACCATGTCATTTGTTTTGAGAAACTCAGCCTTAAGCAAAGAATTTTTACTTTGATCATGTTCAGCATCTAGTCAATATACCCTCCCCTATGGACAATAATTTGTTGAATCAGGAGTGGTATTGCTATCAACCTTTTCCAACAGATATGTGTCATAACTTGGTTCAGATTGATTAGTATGCTGTTGTACATTAGCAAGGACATTATGTTGAGTAGTCAATATACCTCGCAGGTGGCACTGGTTAAATTTACTTGGTACGATATTTGCATCTACAACATGTGTGATATAATTCCCTGAACTGCTGCTTGTAATATGCTCATCTGACTTTGTCCCACTGCATTCTGTAACAACTAAACTAGCATCCAATGCTTTACTCGAAACAACCTTACTCTCTCTTGACTGCATCTGTCTTTCCTTTATCCTTCTATCATACTGTCTTTTATGATGTGTTCTTTCAGCAACAGACTTCTTAACATTAGCCATGTGTAGGAGTAGTGTTTCTCTAAACTGTTTAACTTGGATTCTAGTGTATTCAGCAAAAAGCTTCTTTGTCATTTCACTGTCATAATCCAAGAAGTGCTGCCAATCGATGAACTTCTAAAACTGATTGTTGAGCACCCAAAATACAGCCATGGATTTATCTTCTTAGAATTCATCTTTGTTAAGATGCCTTTGTAATTGATCCAAGTTAAGGGAAATCATACTTGTGAAAGTCTCATTATCTTGACCAAAGAGTGTCATGAATGCACGTTCAGATACTCTCATGGATTTTGATTCATCGTATGAAAGAACCTGAAGAAATGAATGAAGTAGCCGAAAAGATGTCTTGCAACTTTCCTTTGCATTTTCTTTCATTAGTTGCAACTGATGCAATTCTCTCTCTTGAATGTCATCGAAAGCTTTAGACATGATTGATTGATTGTGTTATGATAATCTTTGGATCAATATAATGATTAGTGATTGTATGTTAAAAGTGATGATTATTTGTTAGATTAGGTGATATGTTGTTTAATTATGATTTGGTTTGGTTGAAATGAGTTTACGTAATAAAGATAATATGACTTAGGCAAAACTCAGTGAAGAATCGTAGACAAATCTCAGTGAAGAATCTTAGACAAATCTTAATGAAGAAGCTTAGACAAATCTCAGTGAAGAAGCTTAGACAAATCTCAGTGAAGAAGCTTAGACAAAACTCATTGAAGAAGCTTAGACAAATCTCAGTTAAGAAGATTAGACAAATCTCAGTGAAGAAGCTTAGACAAATCTCAATAGACAAAACGCAGAGACAAATCTCAATAGACAAAACGCAGAGACAAATCTCAAGAGACAAAACGCAGGAGACAAAACACAAGAGACAAAACGCAACCAAGAAATAAAATGGACAAAGTCTCCCCTAGGCAAAACGCAAGATAGGTCTTCAACTAGGCAAAACACAGAGGCAAAATGCAAAGGCAAAGCGCAGCACCAAAACGCAAGAAGCAAAATGCAGAACCAAAATGCAAAACCAAAACGCAGAACCAAAACGCAGGAAGCAAAACACAGCTCCTAATAAGACAAAATGCAGTACTTTTGTCCTTTACCTAAACGACAAAACGCAGTGTACTTTTTCTGACAAAACGCAACCAAGAATATGCTAGTGAGACAAAATGCAGTCAAGAAAAATACGAACTTTTTCACCTAAAAACACCTAAAAATTACCATTTTGAACGTTTTTGCTTGGTTTTTTTTACACAACTTGATCCTAGAAGGCTATAACAACAATAAAAACACTAACTTTAACACCACAAATGTGAGAATCAAAGAGTGTCAAGAATAGGACCATAAACCTTCTAAAACCAAACTTTTGATCTAAACTAACCAAGAAAACGTACACACAATCTAGCTAATCATCCCATGAGCTCTGATACTAATTGTAGTATATTGGATATCATAACACAATCAAGAGATGATGGGTTGGCCGATTCTAGAGAGAGAAAATAGGAAGTTCTAGTGAGAGAAAATCACTTAGTGTATGTTTGTAAAACAATGAACAACCAACCCCTTCCCATGGCTGGAAAAGGGTCTATATACATGAGTTTTGTGCCCCTAAGTGGGCTATGGAGTGGGCTAACATGTGGGTAAAGACCCGGCCCAACACCATAAGTCATACGATTAATATTAAGGCTACGAGCTAACCTATGCTAGATATTACACGGGGTAACCGAGTCTTTTACATGGATTTTCATAATCCTAACAGTTTAAGAGATTACGTTTTCTTTTAGAAAAGATCATGATATTTTAGGAAAGTATTGTAAGCCTTGTAGGACTCCTTGGTGTATAAAAGGAGGTCCTAGGGTATAGAATTCAATGTACCAAAAACGAGTCATTGTTATAGCTTCAAGGTTGTAAACCCTAACACTATCAAAGAGTGTTCGTATTAATATTGAAGCTTATTGTTTTGATTGTATTTCTGTGTATCAAACATATATTACTTTTATTCTTCTTAGTGGTATAAACTAGATTCCGCATAGTTTATATCATACTCTCAAAGTTTCATTCTTAGTACCTTTGGATTTATCCAAGGATACTAAACATTACATCAAGCTAAGGAGTTAAAGATCTATTCATTAGGATCAACAATATATATATATATATATTTTATATATAGATTTACTATATATATATTTAATATATATATATATATATATATATATATATATATATATATATATATATATATTAAACTTGACTTTATTACAATTAAAAACAATTAGAAAATAGGATATGTTTAAGTTGAGGAGATACTTAACCGGCAATGTCTAATATAAGTATTGTTAAGGGGCAATTTATCTCTCCTCTTTTCAAAATCAAAATTTCATATTATTCAAAACATGCTTTAAAAACATTAAATATTATGCATCCAAAGGTTGTAATTTAACTATTTATGTATATATAAAACTAATCATGAAAAGAAGGAGATATATGAAACTATCATCTATACTACATATAATACATATTGCACACTCTCTCTTCATTTAATGCCAGAAAATTAAGTAATACAACTATTAAAGCATATTGTACAACCTTTAATGCAGTTTTTCATCAGAACTTTTCACCACAATTAAGTAATTCAGTGACAAAAAATTAAGTAATATAAGAAAAGAAACACGTTTTACAACCTAATTTTCTAAACTTAAAACATTGAAAATTAAACATCACAACATGTAAAGCACAAAATATAAACTAGAGTCCATTACATATATGGTCCTTGTGGTTTAGGGTGTTTTTCACTTTTGGTTCAAAAATTCAAAAAGTTTTGATTTTAGTCTAAAAGGGATACTTTTGTTCCACTTTCAGTCCAATTTCGTTAACCCCGTCAGTTTGACTTGTTTGATTGTATAAAATGACTAAAATACTCTGTTTCTCATATTGTGAAGTTACTAAGTTGCACTCCCCTTTATTCTTTCTATTATTATTATTATTATTATTTTATTTATAAAAATCACTTTTATTTTTTAATCATAGGATAAACAACAGTACGTGCCCCAATATCTTGAGTCATAGAGAACTTTCGAATCCGCTTTAGTAAGGTAACTGCATCATTCTCAAGTTCCCCAAAAGAAAAGAATGAGAATGGGAGAAACCCATATCCAATTTCTGCACACTTGGCCTCATATTTTACGCGCTTACGTTATGCAGCATCGTTCACCGCACGCCCTGTTAAAAAATCAATCATCCTAGTTTGTGTCAAGGGCGATGAACCTGTTATTATTATTATTATTAACATCACTTTATTAGAAGAAATAGGATATTTACAAAAAGTTAGTAGGGAGTCGAGATACTAGCCGAGCCCCCACTCCTTTAGCTATAGCAAAGCTAATCCTATTAAAAATATGAACAATAGCATGTGCTCTAATGTCTTGAGTCACGAAAAACTTCGGATCCGCTTCAATAAGTTCACCGCATCCTTCTCTAATTCCCCAAGCGAAGAAAATGAAAAGGGGAGAAAACCATATCCAATGTTTGCACACTTAGCCTCATACTTGACCCGTTTACGATGTGTTGCATCAATCACCGCACGACCGGGCACAAAATCAACCATCCTAGTCTGCGTCAAAGGTTAGGACCCCATTAAATCCACACACACATCAAGCCCTTCGTCCCAAGAATAGAGTAACATATTCGTAGGACGTAGGGGTTTATCACATCCTCCACCAAGACCAATATCAACTTCTTTTCCTACCAAAATCCCCAACCGAAAACAAATGTCAACCAAGGTATCACGTACAACATTATGCCGATGCTTGATACTAATAATACTAACACGGGATACAACATGGTCTCCATAATATCTCCTATAAAAACTTTGGAGCAAGTTGAGCACGACTTCAAAACAGAAAATAAGGGGACACCTAACCGATAGCATAACATACAACGGTAAGTCTTGCCGTTCATAGTCTACTCCAAACCAGAAATCAGAACCGCCCTAAGCCAATATAAAGTGTTATCCTCCATTTGAGATTGCTACAAAGCCATCTGTCGAGAAGATAAAGAAAAAGTGGATTCAGCAGTTTGAGTAACACATGTGAAATATTTATCTGCCAATTTCTTCATGAGTTTGGGGGCAGCGATCTCACTTGCATTACTCAAAAGGCCAGTCTCCATTTTTGTATAAAACGCACATAAGGCATCAGTAAATGTGGGCCTAGAAGCTACAATACTAGAATGTCGAAGCAGCTTAGTCTGCAAGCTAGCAGACTGTAATCTAGACGTAAGAAATGCATAATTTAAAACATCACCTACACAATAGACGCCAAGCCCCCCAAATGCAAAGGGTAAGGTGGCAAGTCTCCATTGCTAGTCACCAAACCCAGGCCTAGAAGCAGTGACAATACGCTCCAGGAACAACGAAGAGCCACATCAAAAGCACGTTGGGCCATCTCAAACACCTGTTGAGAACATGTGCACATAGCAAAATATAGTTTGGATATACCCGCACATGCACGAAGAAGCAGCAACTTACATTAAGGATCAATAATCTTAGCAATTATACCCATCAACTTAATGGTTTTGGCCACTCTCTTCATCACAAGCTCAGTGTTGAAATTAAAATTCATAATAGTAGGCCCACCAAGTAATTTAACACCATGCAAGGGTCGAGCAATATTAGGAGGGAAAACACCTGCAAGCCTGCTTTTAGGGTCTTCCTTTGGCCAAAATACCTCAGTTTTATCGACGTTGAGATGCAAACCACAACAAGGTCCATCCTTCATAATTAACTCTAAAACCTCCCCTACAACCAAAGTATCTCCAATAATAGTGCCATTATCCAGATACCATACATGTAGAGAAAGGCTAAAGGAATCTTTAATCTTACATATCAATAGATGTAACACTAAATAAAAAAGTAGAGGGCCAAGGAGGTCACCCTGCTGCACCCATTGGCATGACCATAAGGTGTGTTCCCTGTAGTACAATCTAGCTGGGGAAGAGTAACAAAATTTCACCTAACGTGAAATAGCAGGACAATAAAGATGGACTTACTCTAACATAACCTCTTGATCTACCAAGTTGAATGCATTTTTTAAATCGACCAACAACATTGAAAGACCAACGTCATCCCTACGACCTTCAATCAAATGATTCATGGCGTGAAGTATAGTCTTACCACCTCCCGATACCCCAACACCAAATTGTAGATCATTAAAATAACCATCTAAAGAATGGCCAATCAAAACAACAATAACCTTGGAAACCAGACGCCTCCAAATAGTATCTATGGCTATAGGACGGATACCACCTCCCAGTTTAACAAGCGGTATGAGAGGGGCACTAGCAATATATTCACCCAGTATCTTAGGACAGTTCCCATCAAGAAATAGATTTACCACTTGGGTGATAGAGGAGACTAACTCATCAAAACTAGCAACAACTGCTCCACTTAAGTAGTCCATAAGGTGTTGGGCACATAAACCATCTCGTCTACAAGATGTACCACGAGGAAAAATCGTAATCCTGTCTAGCACCATGGTTGGAGAAGCGATGAGGTAATGATGATCAATAGAAATGTGTGACAGGAAGGGAGCAGGCTTGAAAGGGTGCTTAGCCTTTAAGTCCTCAAGAATATCATCATTATAAGGAGCAACACCTGAAGAGGAAAGAACTCAGATTGCAGCAGTATAATGGCCATCACAAATCTTCTTATTACACTGGTTGACATTACGCTCACTTAAATCATTGCCTTCCTCATAAATAGCAAACCACTAAGGGGAGGGTTCAGCTAAAGTCTCCCTCACAAACTGTAAACTACCAGCTGGCACACTCCAAGATTGAATGGCATTAGCGATACTCTCTTCCTGACGTTGGCGCTTAATTGCAGACTTACACTCAATATTACTCCTCAAGACAAATGTTTTAAGGAGACAAAGAGGCAAGACTAACAAACTAACCTAACAAGAGATATCATCAGGTTTACAAATCACCTTATCAAGAGCTCCTTTCAAGACCTGAGAAAACCCCAAACGACACTTAGGAGGGATGGATTTGATAGTACACAACCCCTTTGAGAATAAACTATCAAGAAGGGCCAAAGTAAAATCTGGGGACCAGAGTTCCCTTAGGGGGATCGACTGTAATACTCCGTAAATTTAGGTAAATAATTAAATCCTATTTATTCCTATTTTTACTCTTAAGTAAATTTTCACTTTTACTTTTATACGATTTAGTAAATTGTAATTGATGACTTAGGGCAAAGGATGAACCATCATCAATTATGATCTGTGTATGCTATAGGCTTGCCATACCTATGTTCTCTAATGGTAGCCTTTCCTCGAGTTGTAATGTGCATCAGATAGACCAATGGGGAGACCATGCGGTCTACTGTTCTAGTGAGGTGGGTGTGAAGTTTAGGCATGATCTGGTGCGTGATATTCTTGTTGACATATGTTCCAAAGTTGGGATCATGGTGCGTAAGGTGGCTTTAATGGGTTTCCTCTCAGAGGATGGGAAGGATCTACAACCAGCAGACCTTTTACTATTTAATTGGATCTAAGGTAAAGACACGTGTTTGGATGTGACTGGTATCTCTCTCTTTACTGGTATGTGGGTGAATTCCTAGGCCCCTGAGGTAGCCTTGCACAATGCCATGGAAAAGTAAAGGAGGAAGTATGTGACCAAATGTGCGGACAACGGATACAAGTTTATCCCATTTGCTTTTTTAACGTTTGGGGAATTTGATAAGGATGTTTTGGACACACATTAAGTCTCTTTCTATTAGCCACTTTAATAATCCTAAAAGTGGTTCATTTATCTTTCACATATTAAGTTTTTGTATCCAAAAAGGGGTAGGAGCACATATTGTCTCTAGACTCCCATCTAACTTTATGTAAATTTTCTTTATGTTATAAATGAAATTTATAATAAAATAATAATAATAAAAGGTGTGTGTTTGTGGGAGTTTGCGATGGCGATTGGGGCCAACCGACTTCTCACGCTTCCTTCAATCCGATTCATCTAATTTTAGATGTTTGTGTCATTAATTAAACCAAAGATTGATAAAGGGGAGTAGTATTTTAATAATTCTCATTAAAAGGCACATGTGATCCATCTAACTTTTTTTGGTTTCGTCTTTGATTTAACCAAATACTGATATTGATACAGGAGGTATTATTTTAATACTTTTCATTAAAAGGCATTTTGCTCAATAATTGATTATGGGCTACTAGTGGTATTAATTCAACATATTTAGTTGAATAGCGGGTCTTTCATCTGTCTGTGGATATCTTATTTGATCAACGATGTTATTTATTATCAACGGGGTTTTTTTAGGTTCTTCCTTGTGCCCCTAGTGTGTTATACTTTCTTCTTAATAGTGTTGTTTTGGTAGTGTATTATGGTGGCTTGATATGGTGGTTGCACGGTTTCATTGTCCTTTAGTGGGGCTTAGTGGGTGTCAAGATGGTAGTGGAAATGGTCTTACCAAGACTTTGTTGATCACATACTTGTGCGATCAGCATTGTAGTGGTAAGGCGCAAGCTATCACTAAGCACTCTCTTCTCACCGATTTGATTGTTTTTTAGAGGGCCGAGGTAACGCTTAGGCGTATGGGGTTATGGTTATGTGGTGTTTGTTTCAAAACGCACACTCTTCGAACTAAGTGTCGCCACGACAAAGATATAGTGCCACCTCCTGATTATGGTGATTGTGTTGTTCGTTTCGTGCTCTATGACCTTACAAAGCCGTAAGTCCCTTCTTGTTTGAAGCAAATCAATCAAGTTGAAGACTTGTTGCATGACCAACATGGTGGTTCAACTGGCGATTGGAGCAGACGAGGTGGTGGCGAAAAGATGCGAGTACTTGGCCTTGAACTGATCTTCTCGCTCCCAAGTAAATTCGGCTCCATGTTGAGAGTTCCAACAAACTTTAACAATGGGAATTCTCTTCCTCTTCAGCTTCTTTACTTCCTTATCCACGATCTCAACTGGTTCTTCTATGAAATGCAGTTTGTCATCGATCTCAATCTCTTCCAAGGGTACTTGTAAGATCACATCTGCTAAACACTTCTTGAGATTTGACACGTTAAACATGTCATGAATGCTGCTTAGCTCATGAGGTAACCTCAAACGATAGGCTACGGGTCTGACTCGTTCCAAAATCTCAAATGGTCCCACATATTGTGGTGCCAGCTTTCCCTTCCTTCTAAACCGAACCACTCCTTTCCATGGAGATACTTTAAGTAACACACAATCACCAACATTGAATTCAAAAGGTTTATGCCACTTATCAGCATATCTTTTCTGACAGTCTCGCACCGTCTTCAACCTCTCTTTGATTTGCATAATCTTTTGGGTGGTCTCTTGTACAATTTCAGGCCCAATAAGCTGACTCTTAGCTGGTGATAACCCGAACAAAGATCTATTTTAGAAAAATAGCACGTGCCTTGCAACTGGTCAAATAAGTCATCAATCCTAGGGAGGGGATAATGGTTTTTTTATAGTTAATTTGTTTAGCTCTCGGTAGTCAATACACATTCTTAAAGCTCTATCTTTCTTTTTGACGAATAGCACCTGTGCTCTCCACGATGAATAACTAGGTCGCATGAAACCCTTATATTAAAGTTCTTTGAGCTTATTTGACAATTCTAGCATCTTAGAAGGTGCTAATCGATATGGCGACCTTACAACTGGCAACGCTCCTGGAATCAGGTCGATGCAAAATTATATCTCACGCACAAGAGGTAATCCTGATAAGTCATCCGAAAAAACATCAGGAAAATCATAAACAATAAGAATGTCCTTAAGCTTCTTCTCATTGGACTTCATGTAAGAAAGGAATCTCGGATCTTTTTTTGGCCTCTCTCCTTGCACTTTAAGTATATCACCATTCGGTAATGGAATCCGAACTATCTTTTCATAACAAATGATGTGGAGGTTGTGAAGACTTCACAGGAAGCTTTATAATCCCTTAGGCGGTGTACCTAATTGTTGTAGTGAAGTAACGTAAGACTCGGGGGTTGTTATTGTTCTCTAGAGGAATAGGTTAGGAAGGCTCGAACACGGTCTAACAGAATTATAAAGGGTTGAGAGAAGATTCTTTTTGTGTTTTTAGATTTTTAAGAAAGCAGGTAAATATCATGGTTTTGAGAGGTTGGTTTATTTTAGCTAATTAAACTAAATATAATCTAAACTATTGGTGATAACTTTATGATAAAAAGATGTATTTACCTAATCATGCACTACTCCTCAGATTGCTTCTCCTAGATTTGTTGCTTTGTCACACTTGTGATGATCTGTGTAAGTATTTCCTAAGTCATGAACGAATTACACGAACCTGCCATCTATTTAATATTCCGTAAAGGCAACGCATAAGTAAGGTAGTATTAAGACTATTACAAGGCCCCTAAGAGTATATTAAATGCATGTGAAATATCTTAAGAGGGATCAATAATATTAGGGGTAAAGTAGTATGAAGACTGTTACTGATGGTATCCTTTCTATACACTCGTGTTTCCCTAGACGTCTATGCCAATTTAATATCTTATGGCTAGTTTTCTAGAGCCTAATGCACACATCCATCAATAAGAAGCAACATTAAAAGGATATACAACCTAAGTTTCATGCAATCATAAGTGAATACAAAGGAGAGTTTAGCTTGACATGTTATAAAGAAAGCAAGAACATAAATCAATCAAACAACACATAGACATATTGAATGATTAATGATAAATAATCTTACTTGATTAAAACATGGATTGATGGTAGTTATAATAAGATTTTGAGGCCCTAAAAACGACCTAAAAGGCTGCTATAATTACTAGGGTTCGTCTCCCAAAAGTTATACAAAGTTACACACTTAAAACCCTAAAATCGGTTTTGTATATATAGTAAAAATGGTGCGACGGCGTCGCTTTAAAGTCATGACGCTGTCACCACGTGAATGATTCTAGATCCTCTTTAAGTTGGCCACGTCCTAACGCCGTCACTGGATCTCTGACGCCGTCACGATGAAGATCCTGACGCTGTCACTTTATAATGGCGACGCCGTCTCCACGCTTTGTATGCACTATTCTTCATGATTCTTGGTGTAGAGTCGTAATCTTGGCCATTTCTTCTCCAAATAAGCCTAAGTCATGTATATTTCCTCCAAATGCCATCCAAGTGCTAAAAACCAGAAAACAAATGATTAACCACATAATCTAGGCATATTTGCATGATTTAGGGGGTTAAATGACCCCGAATTAGTGTATAAAATGATACCTCATCAAATACCCATACACTTAGGATTTGCTTGTCTTCAAGCAAATGGGCTTTTCTACCTAGACAATAGCAATATTAGGGTCATTTAACATACTCTTTAAAATCATTTTACAACACAACCTTCTTGACCTCATAATTAAAAGCACAAAAAGTATATACTAGCACCTCACATAAGTGTTTAGGATTCTCTCATTCACTCGAATGTATAATAAATTATAACAACTATAGGAAATGGAAAATCAACACTCAATACCTGTCATAGCATATAAATTACCATAGGCTTGGTAAAGGATCAAAACCTCCACTGCTTAGGCGCAAGTACTAGTCATTACTGTCAAAGAGGGCTTTTAAAGGGTTGTAGGGTGTAGGTGTAAGATAACATTAAAGGAAACAGAAACGGATGGGATATATTTAGGTGGCTTTTGGGTGAATTTAGGGTGAAAGGGTTAGCTAATTATTTATAAGAATACACGCTAATTTGGTTGCTAAGCCAAGACTCGGACAAAGATATACAAACTCTACATAACTCTACATCAATCTCTTTCTTTTTATTTTCTTGACTCTATGATAAACATTAACATAAGCAAATGGCAGCCCGTACAATTTTTTATCACTTTTTTTATATACATTTTTTTTCGTACACTTTTGCCTTGCCATTGCTTAACATATAATACATCATGAGGGTTTATAGATACACCCTACACTTGAACTTTTACATACTCGATATTTACAATCTAACTAATGACCCGATTTGAGGTGGATCAACATAACATTGAGCTTATTGAGCTCTATGTGAGGGTAATGAATTACTTCTTCCCCAATTCTTCATAAGATGAATACTATCATGAATCCCAATCGTCCTAAAATAGTATTTACAAGGATGAGGACTTAGCAACCGTGTACTCAATAATTAACTTGGGTTAAAACAATAATGTACTAAAAGCGAGTACACACAAGGTAGGCTAAGCGATTTGGGTGTAACAATTGGTTCAAGGGTGATAATGCTTTTCATTAATAGTCTGGATTAACCAGAAAATTACGAGAACCATGAAAAAGGATAGGCTCGAAGGGTTATATTAGGGGTATCCTGCACTAAGAATGTATGCATGACAAGGGTGTAGGATAGTTATATGATCGAGGTGACCATCATAACAATTACAGGTTTAAAACATGGGTTAATCCTAGTGCCTCTTATCTAGCAAATCCTAGTTCTCACTATGCGGTCTCGGGATGCATCACAAAAACAAGTTCTAGAATTTAATATACTATCGGTACACTCATATAATTTAATACCAATACCAATGCTCCAGAAAAGGCGACAAAGATCATACGTACACATCCGTAACGACAGAATAGACACATATGACTGCATTCGAACCTTAACTTGAACAAGCTAAAGGTATAAACTATCTTGGGTATCAATAATGGATACCCGAATTCCTATAGATCTAAAGGCGAACCTCACATTTTTTTGGGGTGGAATTTTAAGGGTTTTTTTATGCTAGTCATATAAATTCCTATCCATGAAACACTATTAATACTCGGTTTTCATCGGTATGTGTTATAAAGAATCTTAATTTTTGGTCAAAATTACCTTTTTATGTTATGTTTCGATATATTACCCATTATTTTAAGGACAAAGCAAATGGTAAATGAAGGAATAGTTTCTAAGGCTTATTTCCCCTACACTTAAGCTGAATATTGTCCCCAATGTTCAATAGAAGTACCTGTAAAAACGAATAAAGGGAAAAGAAAACAAGTAAAAGAAACTAGTACTCCCCTGGTTTGCTCAATAATAGAGAAGAAACATGCGATAACTGGTTAGATCGTCCTCCAAGAGTCGTCCAATGAAACTTCCTAAGAACTACCAAGCTTCTTCTCGTTAAATATAACCTATAAATCAAAGACAAAAACAACTACACCAAGCGTAAAATTGGTAGGATATGATATATACAACGAGAGTTTAGGGTTTTGACTCTATGAAAGCAGTAAAGACATGATGAAAGCGATGATATAATCATAGGTTTATGTAGGTTTACAACAAAATTACAAATTTTTAATATTACACATTTTTTTTTAAAAATACTTAAAAATTTCAAAGCTTAACATTACTGGAGACGCGACGCCGTCGGGTTTAAGCCTGACACCGTCTCCACGCACTGTGAAGATTTCCTCTTCGTTTTTAATGAGAAATTTCCTACACGCGATTTTATTAGTTATATCTATAGAAAACACTGCATAAAATCCTAGTATTAATCATTACAATCATATGACTCAAAACTGACACAAATTAATTTAAACAATTTATTTTAAATGTTTGAATTTGGTTCTTATAAACCAGATATATCCCCTACACTTATTTTGTTACAAAATACCTTTGATTGTAAATAAGAAGAAGTTACAAACAAACAAAGCATGATTACAAAATGATTCAAACATTATAAAACAAACAAGAATAAAACACAAGACACTCCTAAATGCGAGAAAGTAAATATTGGGTTGCTTCCTAAAAAGCGCTTTTCTTTATTTATGAGTATTGTAGCTAGACTCGAATCATACGCTATTACGTAAATTCTCCTTCATCATCCATTTCTACTTTGGCAAGAGCAAGATTCTTATTTTTGAAGTTTTTGCTCCTCTATTGGTCGAACTTCATCACCTTTTCCTAGTGAAGTTTTATATTTTCCTCCCATTCCAAGACTAGCCTATTTACGGTCATAGTAGGGGCTATAGGCTCTATATCGTTCTTAATCCTTTTCTCGAACTTACAAAGGGATTCAAGTATCCTATGAAAACTTATCTTACTCTTTCCAGACCTTAGAGTTATGGTGCCCTTATCGAACTTAATCACGACCTTAGCCATTGTTAAGAATGGTGTTCCTAAGATGAAGGGCCTCTTTTCGTCTTCCTTTATGTCTAAAATCACGAAGTCCACAGGGTAAATATAACCAGCAACATCCACTAATACATCTTCGGCTATTCCTAAGGGATAGATATACGAATGACTAGCCAGGGAAAGCCTAATGTCAGTTTCTGCAGGCCTTTCATTGGTTAGCTTACTATAGGTGGAAAAGGGCATGACGTTCACATCAGATCCTTGGTCAACTAAGGCATTTGTGTGTTTTAATCATCCTATGTTACATGGTATTTCAAAATTTCCTCCAATGTCCTCTTTCTTTGTTGTCTTTTTCTTGAGGATTGCTTCATAAACAGGCCTCCTAGGTGACAAATTATAGGTATTCCCTTTTATTTTTCCTACTTGGACTTCTGACAAGGAGTCATTGAACCTAGTATTATCAACAAGTCCCTCGATTAGTTTTTCATTAATCCTATGCTTTAGGTAGTATTCTACAGGCTGAGAATTGGGTGCCTCCACTGCTTCTTTTTTTGGGTAAAGGGTTACCCCGGTAAAGTATATTAAAACAAAAAAAGTTAAGTACAAATGGAATGTGACTGAAGTACCACATTAACCTCAAGCTAAGCAGCTTGATAAACACCTAAAACTAGAGCTTATGACATGCCATAAACTCTTACAACTCTAGAGACAACTAATTGCAACTAGAACACATGACACAACTGAACAAGCTAACCAGCAGCAGTTGTAAAAGATGAATTTCCACCAGCTTTTGTGTTTTAAATTAAGTTAACTGATTTATCATGCACATTTTCAATAGCTTCTTCATCATCTTCTTCTTCTTCTTCATCATTTAAGGCAGAAAAATAATTAGACATTGAGAGATTATCTTTCTTAGACGAATTACCAGTCGTCTTTAACATAGATGACGATTGAGATGTATTACCCACATAAGTAGCTCTCTTCTTTGGTGTAGTTGTAGTCACCTTTGGATCATATCTAACATTTTGTTTAACCAAAGGACCAGTAAACTGACCACCATTAGTAGACTTGGACTTACCTTTCCTCTTCTTATTTTTACCCACCATTTGGAAACCATCATTAGTCTTCTCAACAGTAGGAGTAACAACACTAGAAGTAGTAACAATAGGAGGACTCACCACCTTTTTAGGGCAATAGTCGTAAACATGACCAAAAATCTTACATATATCACATCTAGGTGGCCTCCATTCATACTCAACACGAATGGTTTATTTTGTGAAACCATCTCCAGAAAGAGATGGAATACCAATAGTAACAACATCCACGAGATCAACCTCTGAATTTACCTCAATTAAGCACCGAGCAAAACTACTCCTACCCTACGATTCAATACACATGGAGCTTGTGTATGAATCAATCATAACATGCTTACTAATGAACGTAGCAATTAGACTAATACCATCCTCTTCAAAGACTTGGATCGAAACATCATGAAATTTAACCCATATCAGAATGCGAGTCAATTCTTCTTTGAGTAATCTAATATCCATCGACCATTTCTTAAGAATGATCGGAGATTTATGAATCAACCAAGGACCACCCTCCAGAACAGCCTCTAAACCAGCCCGTTAATCAAATTTAAAGAAAAAGAAGCCTTTATAATTCATCATAATCCTTTTTAGCCCATGTTTCGTCCAATTGTTCCACTGCTTCTTCTTTCTCATCTCTCTTGATTGGCTCATTTTTGATCCAATTTTTAGCTCCATTCTTTGTCTCAGCTTCTTTCACTGGCATCTATGCATTTGACCAGTAAATTTTTTCGATGTTGTTGCCGATTGCTACGTTATCTTTGTCACTCTTTTCTTCCTCTCCTATGGTGAGAGAGAAATAATTTATGTTTTTGGTGACGGGGGATTTAGCCTCTTCTATGATCAACACTTTTTTAGTAGCCCTGCTGGTTGTAAGTTCCATAAGAAGCCTGAACATTTCAGCCATCTTATCGTTGATCTCCTCTCGTTGTTTGAAAATGGCATTCTCAAATCTTTCCATCCTTTCGGCGTGTGCTGCCATGTAGTCCCGTACTCGAGCCTTGAAAGTGGTTCCCAACGCTTGTGGCTGAGGGTTTGGACTGGTACGTTCATGAATAGTGAAAGGGTTCTGCTTTGATGGCTCATTTTGGTTTTGCAGGTGGGGGTTTGAATAAACCGCTTCAGCATAAGCTTGAGGGACTTGCGTTGAGCTAGGTTTAGGTGTGAGTCATGACCACTTTAGTAAGAAATTGATCTGGTCTTCAAGCTCAAGAAGACTTCGGTCAGGTGTTTTTAAGGTGCTTTGAGGTGTAGAAATAGCCTTGATCGGTTTGACGAAATCTTTTGAATCATTCCATCTCTCATGGTCGTAGAGAGCGAGGTTCTTAATGATTTCCCAGGATTCGTCGATGTTCTTATCGCAGAGTTTGCCGCCGGCAGCGCGGTCAATCTCGCACTTAAGATGAAAGGAGACATGATCATAAAAAATTTGAATTAAAAGCCAACGATCGATTCCATGATGAGGGACTTTTTGGAGTAAGTCCTTGAAATGAGTACATGCTTCAGAAAGAGATTCTCCTTGATGTTGTTGGAACATAAGGATGTCACTGCGGAGTTTTTGTCACACCCCCAAACGGGGCCTGGACGGAAACACATATCCGGGAGCGTGACGTCATAATATATATCACATAAGATACAAAGAACGACCTCTAAGGGTACATTTAGAAATCCAACATCATTGCATTAAATAAAATAGTTAAAGTTTTACACAGGTTCATAGATAATATGCGGAAGCGAATAAAAGGTTTTAAAGTTTGACAATAAGCACCTGAGAAAAACATGCTTAAAACGTCAACATAAAGTTGGTGATCTCATAGGTTTGGATTTGATATAAGAGTGGACCACAAATTTGGAAAAATGCATGTGACTATTATAACAGATACAATATCACATAAAAAGCATCTACATTGCACTAAGCTCATGATATCGAGGCTAAATGTAATGGGAGCATGCAAAATACTAAATACACTTGCCCCAACGGGTGCCAACATGGCGCTTCACCGTATCACTCGACATGGTATACGTCCGTTAATCATGTAAGAGCTACTTACATGGACGGGGATGATTAGTTCCAATAGATCTATTTATAACACTCGCGCTCACTTACCAATCTAACTGATCATAAGTAACTAACAGTTCATGATAACTCAGGCATACAAGTTTCAACAGTTACTTAGGCAACACGTAAACAAGATTAGGAAAAACGTAAAGCATTTGTGTCTAATGTTTAAAAGTAAGCAATGTTTCTCACCCCAAATAGTAAAGCAAGTAGTAGTAAAAATGTGGGGCTATGAACTTACCTTAGCAAGATGAGCGAACGGTAAATCACGTAAATGAAAGATGATATAGAAATCTAGCCGTGATCTAGATAAATAAAGCGTCTTAGGAAAACAAAAAGTACTAAATATAGCACAAAACGCTTAATATAGAAAGACATCCATGTGTGTTTGTGTTTTGGTTTTATTTATCAAAAAAAGGACTTAGAGAAATTATAACGTTCTTCGTTGAATCCTGACATTTTTTCGAAAGTTACCATTTATAGAAAGTTTCCTTTTTAGAAAAGATTTTAGTTTCAAAACACTAATACAGTCCCCTATATTTGTTAAGTTTCTATATTTTCAAAACGCACTAACTAGTCTTAATCGCTTAATTTCTATGTCTGTTTCGCTAAAACATAATAAAAGTTACTATTTTTGGAATCCTACCTCATTTATCAATCTCGACATCATTTACATATTTTTATGACATTTCAAATGTTTCTAATCAATAACATAATGTTTTTATATGTTTTGCCAACGTTTAGAAAGTCCAAAAATGCCTAAAAGTGTCTGAAACCCTCATTTTATTTTCCAAACAGCACTACGTAAAAATGGTTTTGCCGAAAAATGTTTCAAGTTTCACTTGGCTATAACTTGGCCGTTTTAAGTCTAATTTTAGTGTACAATATATGAAAAACTATCTATTCGAAACGAGCTCTCCAAAAACTACTTTTACGCCTATTGAAAATATTCCTAAATCGCCTAAAACCTCAAAACAATTTTGGATCATTAACTATGTATTTCCCAAACGCTTCCAAAAATCACGCCAAACTTTACAATAGTGCCTAGTCTAGCCTATTCTCCATTCACAACTAATCCATAACCAAACCACACCTAAAACTAACCTAATCCCTTTATTTCTATTGTTGCAACTCACTTTTCAACTCACCTTACCAAGATCGCAAAGTCATAAACATATTACTTCCATTTTTATAAAAGATGACAAAACATTAATTCATTTCTTTTTATAAAAAGTGCCACAAACACATGGATTCTTATGCATGAACAAGATCCATAAGAATGAAAGGAAAGTATCAAAAGAAAGATCAAGAAATGCTTACAAGAATAAAGAACAAGAAGCAATAACACAAGATCTATACCCAAAATTTCTAGATCTTGAAAACCCACTAATAAAATTAGAAACCCTGACTTTTAGATCTTGATAAAACCCTTGAAGATTGTTGATCCCACTTCAATAGATCGAATTCCTTAAGCTTGTTTAAGGTTTAGTTATATTATATAAATCTAACACAACTATGGAAGAAACTTTGTGTGAATGTATTAAAGATTATGGAGAATCTAATCTTTAATATTAAGAAGAATTATGAATGAAACAGTAACTATATAAACATATAATTCAACAAACAAAAGCTCTAATATTATTAATAATACGAATACTCTCAAAGTATTAGGGTTACAAAGACCTTAAAGCTATGATAATTCTATGAATGACTCGTTTTTGGTTTTTGGTTTGGTACATAGAACTCTATGCCCTAGGACCTCCTTTTATACACCAAGGAGTCCTAAACGGCTTATAATATTTTCCTAAGTATATCAAATCTTTTAAACAAATAACTTATACATATCCTTTACCAAAATATCTCATACAAATCACATAAGCAGTACTAACTTCTTCACCAGCAGCATTAACTCTTCAGTAGTAGTAACTTTACACCAGCATTAGTAACTTTTATACTAAAGGGCTGTTTGTTTATTAAGAGGCTCTGAATCTGAATCTGATCCGCACATCTGAATCTGAATCTAAGGCGGAAATGTCTGAATCTTAATGATATAATGTTGTTTGTTTTTTTCTTTTCTAAATGTCTAAATGATTAAAGTTATTAGTATTTGGAAACAGTTCTGATCATCATTTTATAAATTGTTAATATCATGTATTGTATGATAATTTAATCGGGAAAAGCTTAAAAAAACTCGTCACTATTAAGTTTTCATGACAAAAAATCTAGCAAAACAACCCCTAAAAAAGATTAAAAGAAATTCGTCACAATGAAGTAGAAGAGGATCAAATATACTAATCACTAAACCAAGCACTCGAAGTGCAAATCACATAACTTTTAACTTCTTTATTTATTCACAAACCCTTCAACAAAATTAAAGAAGATCAAATATACTGATGAGTGATCACTAAACTTTTCGGTATCTTCAACTTTTATCACAATTCACCTCATTTTATTCATCTTCATAACCCAATAGAAACACAATTTTCCAACTTCATAATCATATTCATTATTAAACAAATCTTTCCAACTTTCAACTTCTTCCCACTTTCCTCAGAGAGAATCTACTCTTCATTACATCTACATGAAACCCAATTTTAGTTTTTACAAATGAATGTGCATGCCTACCTACAAATCCTAAAACGAGATGTGCAGTTGTGGCAAACGGTTGAATAAAAAAAGTTAGGATGCTTGTGGTCTTATGGAGGAGATGGGATATAAAAGTGAAAAAGTTATGTGTTGTTTTTTGTTTTTATATCAATAAGAGGCAATAAGATGCTATTCTAAGTCTGACACAACAAGAGATTTTTTCATCTGACCGTGTCTGAACAATAACAAAAAAACAAACACACTTTTGGCACCTAAACTCTGACCGAATCAGATAGTGGGTATATTAAGAGGCCAATCAGACTTTTTCACAAAAAACAAACACCACCTAACAGTTGTAACTTCACCGGCAGTCTTAAACACTTAGAATAATTTTTATTGAAATTCTTCTAGCAGCACTAACTTTGACTGAGTAGCATTAACATCAATAAGTGCATCAGTAACTCCAAACAGCATTAAGAAGGATTAAGGCTTTTAATCCCAATAATCCTTCCCTAAACTTGATATTTATCTCCAAAATCATCAAGTTTCTCCATTAAGAGCTTCATTAATCACCATGAGCATGCTTCCAAACACTTCATGGATTCTTAACCTGTTTTTTTATGGATTTAAGAACCTGATATGCCATTTCACTGAAATGATCACATTGAAGCTTCTTGTTTAACATATCAGTAATTATAGCAGGTGTAAGATGATATTTCTTTTTTACCAACATATAGATCTGTATGTGTTGCATCCTTAAGAAATGTACTCCACAGTAGTAATATAGCTTCTATTCCAACACTATGTAATCTTGTTGATTTCTCCATACTGTATCTTCTACATGAGGTTCAAACATTACCTTTAAATCACCCTATAACACTCTCTCATAGCCCTCCTCTATCCTTGTTGACCCATGCTTAGCTTTTACCAATTTCCATAGAGTTTCCAAATCTTTCCTATCAAAGCTTTTGAGCATATGACTAAAGACTAAGTACATTTGAGACTTTCCATCAGCCCTGATTATCTGGTAATAGCTTTTCTTCCCCTCTGTGTGAATTTTCCAGTCAATAATGCTTGGAGGCTTAACAGCCAAATATATAGCATCAATTGCTACTTCCTCTTCATCAAAAATAATTTTCATAAGCTTTTTAATCTTAGCTACTTCTTGATCATTATCCACTTTAGCTGTTTCTTGAACATGATCCACCTTTTTCTTTATAATGACCTCTTGTTCCAGCTCAGTGCATGCTCTCTTTGAACTACCCTCTACCAACTCTATAACACCATGTGTTTTCAAGTCTTTGACGACGTCAATAAATGTGCTATTTATTTTTATTATTGTACGTGTTTGCT